>PVJL010006610.1:0-89503 GCA_004026885.1 Lyroderma lyra | reverse complement strand
TGCAGCATGACAACACGCCTGCCCACACCGCGCTGAGTGCTCAGCAGTTTTTGACTGAAAACGGCATGCACCCCCATGCCCC
This sequence comes from Lyroderma lyra, assembly GCA_004026885.1. Taxonomy (NCBI): domain Eukaryota; kingdom Metazoa; phylum Chordata; class Mammalia; order Chiroptera; family Megadermatidae; genus Lyroderma; species Lyroderma lyra. The sequence continues at coordinate 89,421 of PVJL010006610.1, read as the reverse complement.
ACCCTCCCTAGTCACCTGCTCTTGCCCCTGAGCGACTTTTTATTTGTTTCCCCGGATGAAAAAAGTCCTCAAAGAGAAACATTTTGATGATGTGAAAGAGGTGAAACAAAAAAGGCAGAAGCACTAAAAGGCATCCAAATCGAGGAGTTCAAAACCTGTTCTGAGCCGTGGAAAAGTGTCTATAGGTGCACTGCATCAAACAGAGAGTACTTTGAAGGCGACCGAAGTTTAAACATCCAAGAATAAATACACTATTTTTCATAAATAAATTCCGGTTTGGGGACGGGGTCCCCCACGTACCTGCCCGAGACACTCGTGTGCAACGGGGCATGTCCACATGAAGACAGGGCCGTGGGTGATCAGAGCTCACCTGCCTAGCAGGGCCCTATCCATCCACCTGCCTTTTCTGACATCTTGTCACTTGTCACTTTTTTCAAAAATTCCAATTTAAGTTCCTTGGTTGGATTTTATAACATTGATCACATAAAAGCAAAAATTTCAAAACCCACAAGTGAGGCAGGGTGAGAGGGGGCTGGCTGAGTGAAGGCACAGCCCCGTCTCACATCCTGGCCAAGGGGGCGGCGGAGGGAGCGGCCTCAGCTCCTCTCTGCACCCACAGGAGCACAACGCGCCAGGAATGCTGGGGTGGCACCAGAACGAAGTCGAAGAAAACGTCGCCGACGTCTGGCTAGGTCATTGCTAGAGAACCTGGCACTGTTATAATCACTCTGTGATTCAGCCTTCACTCTACTTGGAACATTCTACCCCTTCTCTCCTCCACCGTGCCTTTCAAAATTCAACAGTTATTTTCCGGCCAGGTTACATTAATTGAGCACCAACTGAGGCCAAGCACTGGGAAATTAGAGAAATGTGTCATTCGTCATCAAACCCCAGGACTATTTGGAAATTCGGCTGAAGGCCAGTGTATGGCTGAAAGTTTGATACTGTACCCACTTCACCCAGACGTGTTCAGTGCTCTGCGAAAATATCAGAGGTGGCTCCAATCACTCCACCCAGAAGGACTGGAGAAGGCACTTAGGATCAGCCATAATAACCATCTTGACCATTTTACGAACACCAGCGGTGGCCTAACCTGTACTGGGCTTTAATGCGTCATCCCATTCCGTCCACACAATCCTCTCGGGCACCTTCCTGTGTGTCAGACACTAGCTCTCCTACCCAACAGCCATCCGCCCCCTGCCTCTTTGCTACAAGAGCCACCATCTTGATCACTGTCCTCCACGCGGCGACATGACAAACGGGCCCTTTCCCAGCCCAAGGTATGAGTTGTTTTCTCTTAGCCAGTGACAGTGGGTTCAAGCAACTGGCCACGGACAGGCCTGTACTCAGCTCTCCAGCTGTCCAAAGGCGATGGGAAGTGTGCCGCAGATCTTCTGGGGAAGGTTTCTTCGCTCATTCACCAAGACGTAAGGTTTCTCTGCTGCCTCCGGGTACTGTCATCTGCACGTAACACCTAATAAACAGGACTCACTCCAGAGCCTGGGGGAGCCAGTCTAAGTAAGAAGGAAAAGTGAGTGTTCGATAAGCCAGATCAGAACAAAAAGACAGATGGGGGGGGCGGGGGGGGGGGTACCTGACTAGTTGACAAGATCATTGGGACCTTAACAACCTCCGGGGCCACCATCCCCCCGCCACTTTTACACATTTCACATTATCTGCAGCCAGCAGCATCCTACATGGCATAGGGTCACTGTCCCCACCTTAGAGATGAAGACACTGAGCCTCGCAGAGACTAACTAGTGTCAGAGTCAGGATTCCAGCTCAGGGTCCCTGCCACCCCATCCTGTGTCCTCCGCGTGTACACTGCAAATGGCACCGGCAGAGAATCGAGGGGGCGGGGGCTGGGCAGTGCAGCCCATGGCGACACAATCGGAAGAGGCTGAAAATCAAAGGGAGGAGAGTGTGCTCGTGCAGAGGGGGTCACAAGGCTACGGAAGTGTGTCTGTTCCAATCCCAGTGGGCCTGAAACACCAAGTCAGCGTGGGTCCCACACGCTGTCGAGGGGGACAGGTGGGAGGCACTCACTACCTGAGCTTCTCAGAGAAGTGTGAAGGATGGACTGGAGTTATGGGCTGAAAGAGGTGGAGGACAGTAGGTTAGTGCGACAATTTAAGGGACCCAATGCAGGGCAGTGCTGATGGTGAGTATGGGGGGAAGGGACCACGACCGGGAGCCACCACTGATGTGCACCAATGAATGTGGTAAGTTACTGATGGGGGAGAAGGGGAAGAAGTCAAAGTGACCTTCTATGAACACCCCTCCACTCCCACAGGGACACTGTGCTTGGTATGTGCTGCCTCGTGAGTCGGAAGGGTGACCCACACATGCATGTCAGTTCCAGACAATGAGTTCTCCAGCACACTACAGAGAGTGCCAAAAGTGTATACACATTTTTAAAAAGGAAAAAACTGTATTAAAATTGTAACTCAATATATACCAATAACAAAAGATGGATACAAGTCACATTTGACTTCTGCAATGACAAGAAGTGCTCAAAGTGGTCACCATCAGTGCCCAGACACTTCTGATGATGGCGAACTGCTGCTTGAGCAACACTGACCAAAGTGTCCACTTGTGTCACTGCACATGCCATTTCAATTTCCCCCCCAAGTACCACCAGTGCAGCAGGTTTTCTACGGCACACCACATCCCTTAGGGTCCCGCACAGGTAGAAGTCAAGGGGTGTGAAGTCGGAGAACCTGGAGGAAACTCAAACCACGTTCTGAAATTTCTAAAACAACTTCAAAATGGCCTCAAATGACAACCATGCTTCCGCCATTTTCTTCGGCTGTCCTGCCTGTCACCAGCTAGCATTCCTTTGATTAACGCCATCTTTTGAGTGAACGTCATGCTACACGTTGCTGCTGTGACTCAATTCAACTTTGAAAAGTAATACACAGATTAACATCTCTCTAAATACGTGTACGCTTTTTGGCACCCCAGTATATACCAACAGCCAAAGTTCTTCGTGTGCCTACAAAGTCTTGCACCATCTGCCCTACCTACCTCTCCGCCCGGGTCACTAACCACGCCACCACTCTCTCACCACACCCCAGTGTCACTACCTTCTTTCTGCTGCTCGGGCACAGCAGGCATGCTCCCAGTGCATGGATTTTACCCTCTGCTCTTCCTCCTCCTCAAATGCAATTGCCGAGTTCCCTAAAAACTGCTTCTGCTGCTTCCTCATCATTCAGGTCTCAGCTAAATTTTCACCTCTATAGAAAAGCTTCCCTTTGGGGGGATGGGGAGGGAGAGAGAAAGAGAGAGGAAAGGAAGGAGGGAGGGAGGGAGGGAGATGAACTTTGTCTCCTGTGTGTGTTATTATAAGAAAATCCTAGATGCTTTAAGAATAAACATCGCAGAAGTGCCAAGTGCAAAATGCCATTTCCATGTAAATGACCCAGATGAGCAAAGCACTGACTCACCCGGAGAAGCATCTACCTGGGGAAGAAAACGTTATTTACAAGAACAAAACCAGATGTTGGCCTCAGAATGTCCTGCCTTGACATCTGAAGGCTACCAAGGGAGATACAGGGACTTGAGGGCAGACAAAGCCAAAGTAGCAGAACAGAGTTCATTTAGAAGTGACCTTACATGTTAATTCCCAGTGTAATTCAAGAGTCTGATGGCGGACGGAGGAATAATGGGAAGAAAAGAGTCCTTTGAAAGTGCTGAAGAGAGAGAGCAAGCCCCATAATTCCATCCAGAAGTAATGGCAGCCGAAATTGGGTGTCCCTGATTTAAATAATCTTGATGGCATCGTTATTTTTAATTGTGATTAGTGATCGTAATGTGCTAATAAATAAGACCCGAGACAAGGTACAACCTTGCCTTGTCCCACAAACGATTTGGAATCAAGACTGCCTGAGGCTGGGCAGGCTCTGGGCAGGGGACACCAGGACTGGGACCGGCACTAAAAGATGATTTTTGTGATGTTTGAGACAGAAGGCTTAAGTAACTTTCTCCCACTCAGAGGTCAAGCAATTTCTCAAAACAGTAAGGAAGCACTGGGCTGGGCTGGCTTTTCCTTGGGGTTGAAGAAAGTCACACCCGTGCCTCTGGGGCAAGGTGTGTGCATGGTAACCCACGGGAAGGTTCTCCCTCAAAATTCTGAAGATATTCTCAATGGTAGGACAAGCAGGAAAGTAAGAGACCAACACGTGAACCAAGATGGCAAGCCAGCCGAGAGGCCAGCATCGGCATTAGGTGGGTCCCAAAGAAACTCCGCCAGAGGGAACTGTGTTAGTTCCCTAGGCAGCTTCTAGCAGCAACTTATTCTTTCAACGTGCTGGAAGCCAAAATCAGCAGAGCTGAGACAAAGGGAGAGGAAAAGGGAGGGGAGGAGGAGAGGGAGAGAGAGAGAGAGAGAGAGAAGCAGATGGGGGAGGAGAGCAGGAAGGAGAGAAAGAAAGGAAAGGATATTGCAACATGGAGGGAACTTAAATTGTATAAAATTTTGTGGGCATTTACTACTTTTTGATGATTCATCTTTTCTCACCAAGTAGCCCATTAAGTCAATATAATGTCCTCAAACTTGTCAAGTCCTATGGGTCTCTGTGTATTCAGTGCTACCCTAAGATCCCAGGTCAAGGTCACAGCGGGGCTAAATGGCAGTAACAGGTGCTGGTTACCTTAATATACTCCAACCGAGACTCAGAGAGGTCAAGCAGCTTAGCAAAGGTCACAGCAGAGTCAAGATTTTAGTCCAAACACATACTCTTTTCATTATGCTACAATGCTTTTTCTAAACATCTATTTCAGTAAATGAATGAGTGAATGAACAAATGGAGTGACTGCAGAAAGGAACGACCCAATCACACATGCAGTGGCCTCCAGTGCTTCCTGGAGAGGTTTTGGGGTCTGGAAAAACACAGAAAGCCTGTCTCACTCACCCACATGTCCCGGAGCTTGGCAGAAATGCAATCACCGTGTTCTGAGCTAGGATCCAATCTCTTCAAATGTCAAGGCGGCTGATTAAAAATAGTCGTTTTGTCCTATCTTCTTCTTCTCCCCCAAACAGATGCTGGGGCTCAGCCTTGCCCCATGACTCATCTAATTTACCTCTTGTCATTCAACCACTGTGTCTGGTCCACAGTAATATTCTACTTTTAGGACCTGAGAAACCTGGGCTGCCATCAAGGGGAGAGACTACGCGTATGAATAAATGAGCTAACATGTGTAATATAGTGACCCCCCGTGTCTCATAGAGCTGGCCCTCAATAAAAGATAATGCTGCTGATGGCAGGGCAAGTATTGATATTCACATTGCAATACCATTACTATTTATTTGGCTGATTGTATTAGTTTGCTAGAGCTGCCATAACAAAGCACCACAGACTGAGCATCTTAAACCCCAGAAATGCATTTTCTCACAGTTCTGGAGGCTGGAAGTCTGAGATCAAGGTGTCAGCTCATTCCTTCTGAGGGCAGTAAGAGAAGGGACATGTTCCAGGCCTCTCTCCTGGGCTTGTAGGGCTTGTAGATGGCTGTCTTCTCCCTGTGTCTTTCCTCTGTTGTTGGCTGTCCCCAGATTTCCTCCTCTTGTAAGGACAGCAGTCATATTAAATGACAGTCCATCCTAATGGTTGTACTTTAATTTAATCACCTCTGTAAATATTCTATCTCCAAATGCAGTCACATTCTGAGCTACTGTGGGTTAAGACTCAAAACATATGAGAGGGGCGGGAGGGGAGCCAATCCATCCCATAACACTGACGTTTCTACTTGCAACATGGAGACTTAAGGCAAGTTTTTTAAATCGGTTTTACAAGACAATTCTAAGGACTCGACATACTTTTAACTTCATTCATTTTAAGCTCTGAGCCTCTCTGGGCTCAGATTTGCCTATACAGTAGTCTTCCCTAATCCGTGGTTTCCTTTGCAAAGATTCAGTTATCCTCAGTCAACCATGGTCCAAAAATTCCTATGTCATTCACCCCATTTCATCTCATCACATAGTCACTGCATCACCTCACCATCCCAAGGGGGAATGCAATTACAGTAAGTTATTTTGAGAGCGAGACCACATTCGCGTAACTTTTATTACAGTAGATTGTTATAATCCTTCTATGTTATTATTAGCTTTTGTTTTTCATCTCTTGCTGTGCTGAATTTATAAATTAAACGTTATCATAGGTTTGAAGTCATATAATTAAGTTCATGAACTTGCCACCATACACTTACATTGGCAGCACTGTACAGACAACTCAGGAAGGTTATGACAGATTTTGGGTACGACAACAGCTCTGATGGCCACTTCAGAAAAAGAGTTCCAACATGGCTTTGAAGGGCGGACTAGGCACTGGTATTGTGCATAGCTTCCCAAGGGGAGTACTTCGAAGGTGACCATAGCGATAATCAGCAATGAGGTATGCAGCACATTTTCTGGGATGAGTCCACAAACTTAATTGTCCAACTGCGTATGTATGTATAGGAAAAATCATAGTACATACAAGGTTCAATACTATCTGCGATTTCAGACATCTGCTGGGGGTGTCAGAACGTATCCCCTGCAGATAAGACAGGAAGACCACTATATAAAAATAAGGAGTCCGGGCTACTGCATTTCTTGGGGAAGTAGAAACTGCAGACCCCTGTCTCTCACGCTACCCACAGTCATGGGCAAATTCCACAGTCAGAAGAAAGAATGTAATGGAGGGATCTTGGCTACATGAGAATTAGCTGGGCTTTGAAGGATGGGTAGAATTTTGGTGAGGGAAGGGGAAATGGCAGGGGGCGTCCCAGACAGGAGCTAAAACAGAAAGGACTAAAGGTAGAAAACCCACTTTTCCCCTACACTTTGAGATTCTAGTGTACACGGTTTTACTCCAGATTTGCCAAAGGAAATACCCACAGTTCTGAGTATACCGCTCAGACTCTAATTTAGAATTTAGAGCCCTAGGAGACACAAGGGCACCACGTTCCATGGTGAAGTACCTCTCGATCTTTCAAGAGTGTGTTTCCTATGCCCGTGGGTCTGTTCTTGCCAATTACCATGCTAAGCTAATGGAGGGGAGTTAACAGGAAGTGTCAGGGAGTTTGATAAAATTATCGTGTCAACTCTCTTCCTGTCAGTGTGCATAAGGGGAGTAGACAAGGAAATGATATTGTCGTTTGGTAGTTCACGTCAGATCCTCATCTCTTATCACTCATCATTACTCCATGTTAATTACTCTGTACTGTCAATCTCGGGCTGTCAGTTACTCCCCTAAAGGATCGGCCCGAGATCCCAGCTGGACAGCGTTCATTAGGAAACAGCAGAAACCAAACTAAACTTGAGCAGATTAACTGGGACCCCCCTACTTCCACCTGCCACCTCCAGCCAAGGTGCAGGCAGCAGAGGACAGGTGGAAGGAAACGTGGGCTTGGGAGCCACATTCACTTAAATCCTAGTATGGCCACCACCTAGTCCTAGTGCGCTGAACACGCCACCTCACCTCTCTGAGTCCCAGCCTCCTAATATGCAAAATGAGATGGCACAACCCTCTATGGAGCACGGCAGCTAGCATGCAAAATGTATAGTAAAGCATCTGACACCGAGTTGATGCCTGAAAATGACACCTACCACTATTTCTAATTACTAAAAACTGAACGAGAGAAGATTCCACAGACTCACCGAGACGAGGTCACCTCTGCTTTCAGAAGAGTGCCTGGTATTCTCACTGCTCCCATCGGGAGGCAAGAGAAGGACCGGGTTCAGTTCAGTTCTGAGTGCCTACTCAGATCCAGGCGTGCTGTCCATCCTGGGCACAGAGAGGAGGGTCAGCTGGGATATCCATCACATCTCTGAACACGCCATGAGCCACGGAATGAATGGTCTTTCCTTTCTTTTCCCTGTTGACGCATGGGAAGGCATCATGCCCTCTGAGCTCAGTGCAGGCGTGCCTTCCTCCTCCAGGAAGCCCTCCCTGATGCTCCGGGGCCACGCCTGGCATGAATTCTTACAGGTCTTATCGCACTTGTAACTATACACAGATGGCGTGACCAAGGGGTTGCTCTTCACTCCCAAAGATGACAAGCTCCAAGAAAGCAGCACCATGTGTGTTTTTTTCCTTGCTGAATCCTCCATGCCTGGCACACTGAAAAGAGGGGGTGATGGAAAAGGCCAGAAAGAAGTCAAACATATAAACAAAGAAGTGCAAAACGGTGTTATTACACCTGAGCAGATGCAACTCAAGTGGCACTGCACCATCAGCTTAAACTCCTCCTGGAAGCCCCCAGCCCAGGCAAAGGCTGTTCTAACTTCCACTTTCCCATCAATTGTCTTGGGGGAGCGGCCAGCAGCCCTTGAGTCCGGTGGAAGCCGCTTTCTCTCACCATTCCACCCACTCTCTGCACACTAGGAGGGACACTTCATGACATCAGGCCCTTTATTTCTCTTTTTCACTGTCATTACTACCACTGCCCAGCACTGTGCCTGGTACACAGTGGTGTGCAAAACACAGGCTGAATAAGTGAATAAGAAGATTGCTAGGTCTTAGCCACTGGGTCAGTGGCAAATCCCACTGCTTCCAACCAAACAGGCAAAGAAATGACTGGATTTTTACCCGTGCCCTGGCCTGGATTTGGGACACTTTCCCCCTGCCAGGGACCAAGATTCGCCTGCCCTGGGCGATTCCCCACATCTTGAATCCCATTGTCTTCCAGACACACCAATCCAGAGGGCAAGAAAAAGCTTCAGGAGTCACTGTCACCAGCCCCTTCACACTGCAGATGGGACCACTGAGGCCTGGCTCAGAGCCACCCGAGCCAGCACGGTGGAAGGAGCACTGGAGTCGGCGTGGCGTCGGGACAGGTGGGTACCGACCTGGGCCGTCCCACAAAGGCTGCGTGTGACTGGCCTTGGGCTGGTCACGTTGCCTGAGCCTCAGTTTCCTAATCTGTGAAATGGGGGTGACAGCCTCTACCTTGAAAGGACGGTGGTGAGAATGAAACGGAGGCCGGCCTGTGAAGATACGTGAACATCTGTGTGTTCACAAAGGGCGCGCCCACGCCGTGCACGGAGGGCAAGGAGAGACCGGAGAGAGGGCGGCCGGGGTCACCGAGCACCGCGACCTGCTCACGAGGCTCGGCTCCGATGCCCGCGAGACGAGGAGGTCCCCGGGCTCGTCCGCCACAACCCTGAGAGTCTCCACAGAGGCCCCAACCCGGGCGGTCGCACGCGCCGCCCACAGGGTCTGCACACTGCCGCGCTCTCTCACCGCTGCCTGGATCTGGCGCCGGGAACAGTGGGCGGAGCATACATGGGGGCGGGGTCTCCGAATGCCCGGATGCAGCTGTGGGTCAACGGGCGGTCACACCGTGGCCACAAACTCCAACAGCATCTCTTTTCATCATTATTGCATCAGCACAGGGCTTTTGGGGTGTGGGGGGGTCTTGGAGGTAGTTTCAACTCCCTTTGTCTCAAGGAACATAGAGCAGACCCGACAAAGTTCCCAGCTCCGGCCATACTGACCGCAAACAGTACCAATGGTAAAAGCGACCATGTATTGATCTCCTGAAATGTCCCAGGCATGGTGCCTTGTGCTTTCAATACATCGTCTCATTTCTCCTCACAACAGTCCTATTAACTGTGTTCAATTATCTATTTCCTTTTTACAGAGGAGAAAATTAAGCTCTAGAGAGTTCAAGTGACTTTCCCAAGGCCACATGGGTAAGTGGAGGGGCCAGAGTGGACTGCTGATCTCACTGTAGCCAGAGTCTCTGCTTTTATCCACCACCCAGAATAAAAGACCAACAACCCAATTTTTTAAAAATGGGCCAATAATTCTTTTAAACACTTCACACTCGTATATTCAAATGGCCAATAAGCATAGGTGCTTAATATCAAAAGTCATCATAGAAATACACATTAAAACTAAACGAAATGCCACTTCACACTCACCAGAATGGAAAATGAAAAGAAAAAAAGCCAAACCTTAGTGACATTGTGGGGCAACTGAAACTCTTATGTTGTTTTGAAAATACATTGCCTACACAACTCCTTTGGGGAAAAAGTCTAGATGTTTCTTATAAAACTAAACATATACTTACCCTATGATCCAACAGTTCCATCCCAAAATAATTACCCAAGATAAATAAAACACATATTCACAAAAGGACTTGTGCAAAAATTTTTCATAGCAACTTTATTCATAATAGGTGATAACTAAAAATAGTCCAGGTGTCTCTCAATGGGCGACTGTATGAACAAAGTTTGGTAGATCTATACAATGGAATACTACTCAGCAAGAAAAAAAGAATGACCTGCTGATACATGCAACAACATGGATGAGTCTCAAACACACTGCACTGAGTGAAATAAGCATAGACAAAACAATATACACTGCATGATTCCATTCATGTGAAATATTAGAACAGAAAGAACTATTCTATGATGGAAAAAATCAGAACAGCATTTGCCTCTGGGCAGTGAGGGTTGAGACCTACTGGGAAGGGGCTTGAGGGAACTCTCTGGGGTGATGATAAAGGTTTGGGCTACACATAAGTGTATGCATTTACCAAAAATTAACAAGTATACATTTAAGATTTGTGCAATTCACTGTGTGCATCAAAAGAAAAATATGTAAACAAGAAAATGGGGGGAAGGGGGAATAATATAACCAATACCACTAATAACTGATTACTCAGAGAAGGACTGATATGCTTACGTTTCTTTCATGGTGTGATAATCAACATCAAAAAGACTATCTCAAAATAGCTCCCTCTGCAGACCTATCCCAATGACTACAGTTCCAAGAATAAAGATTCATCAATTTGCAATCACAAGTACAGAAGCAAGTACAGGGGACTCCTGTAGACAGAAGTCTCTCCCTCCTGACCACCACATTATAATGCCACAGGGGGGCTATACATCAACCCCCTCCCCCAGCCACCTTTCTCTGCCCAAGCTCTGGGTATGCTCATGCAAACCTCCCTGGCACAGACAGCCACCTTGCCCACTGGGTGCCCAGCCCACATCCCAAGCACCTGCTAATTGTAAGAAACAGCATATGGCAGGCAGCCTGGCTCCAGACCCCGCCGGCTCTCCCGACTTGCAGCTCAGCCATGGAGGCAGCTTTCATGCTGAGCGGCTGGGATCGAAGAGGTGTCATTAAAACATGATTCATATCCCTCAGCCTTAATAAGAACTCACACGGGGGGCTTCCGGTGACCCAATCGATGGCTGGAGTGCAGCTCCTGGCCAGCGGCCCCTTGCTTTTCTTTGTCTTCTTTAACAATATGTGCAAGTGAGTTGGTTTCATGCCTCTCTCCTCGCTGTAGCCGCCCCAAGCCCAGCGAGGAAATCAAACCAGGAAACCATCTCAGGCAGTCCCCTGGTTCCAATGGATGAGTCTTACATGGCTGAGATTGAAGGCAGAAAACTCCCAATGAAGTCCACACCTCGAGAGAAGCCAGATCTTTGAGGTGACATGTGACCTGAGGCTAAAGGTGACTGGGGAAAGAACAATGTTAAAAGGGTGAGGGAACACCACATGAAGGCCTTACTGCTACAAAGAGCCCAGCATGTCTGAGGACATAGGAGTAGGCTGTGTGAGTGGACATTTGTGAGGGGCCATGATGCTGGAGAGACCCAGGAGCTAAAAGGAAGCCAAGGGAAGAACATACAAAGGCTTTGGCCTCACAATCCAAGCATAGATATCTGTCCCCCCACCACTCCCTTTCTGTGTGGTACTTATCGGGTGAAAATAGCTAGATGTTCACCAAAATCCATCATCCCCCTCCTGCAGTAGCAATAGATTTGTAGCAGATGCGGCTGCCCAGCCTGGGACTCACCCACTATGTCTCCAAGCCCTTCCTGAAAAATAAGTGGGACATCTTGCCAAAATAATAACAACTGCATGTGTGTACATGTGTCACTTCCAAGCCTGGCCAATACAACCTTGCATGTGTGACCATCCTGTATTTCTGATTTACTACGTACTGGGAATGACAGTATGACCCCAGGGGCTGCCACAGCCACTAATCACTGTAAAGAATTTCAGACTGTGAATGACCACGTGAGCCAAGCCACCTACCCGCCTGGAATAATCACACTGGACTCTTATCAACAGAAAGAATTAAACTTCTTTGTTCTTTAAGCCTCTGACTCGAATCTCTCTGTGATGCCAGCTTAGCCTACTCTAAGTGATCCTGTTCGGCAACTATTTTAACCTCCATTTATTTCCGTTTCTTCATCTAGGAGGAAGAATTCCTCCCAAGGCTCTTAGGAACAGTAAGTGAGCTGACATTAGCATGAGGCCCAGCACTCATCGAGGAGGGGCTCATTAAGTGTGCCTTCCCACCCACCTCTTTGACTCAAGCCGTCTCTACACAGGACTCCAGTCTCTGATTATACCCTCTCCCACCTCCCTGCCCCAAAATGCTCCTTAGCTGCTTCCCCCTCGCTGATGATAATGGAGACAGGACTTGTCATCTCACACAGAAGTATGCATCTCTGTTCTCACCTAGTTTTTGGCTGTCCACAGTAGCAGCCACACCATTGATCTCTTTGTTCTAGCACAGCTGTCCCCCAAGGCACAGAACTCTTTGTTGATTTCTCTTTATCACTGCTTTCTGGAAGCCAAGGAGAGCTCACACAACTTTGAAGGACTTCCTTATAGGTCACCTTGTGAGTTCATCGGCAGTGCAGTAAAAATTAAAATACATGAAAAGGATAGAATCCCTGACTGCTAACCTTGACAGGTCCCTATTAGAACATCTCTTCCAGCCCCTTTGTAATACTGGAAACTGAGGTCCAGAGATGAGGAAACTTGGCCTGGTCACATAGCAAAGTAAGCAACCTAAGAGCAGAAGCCATCACATGTAGCCAACTCTTATTTCTAGGGCTTCGACAAATACTGACCCGTGAACAATATTCCTGTAAGACAAGCAGGAGCTGGACTAATGAAAACCAGCTCCTCTAATTTAATGGACACAATAAGCCCTAGTCGTTTTGTAAGGAGTAATTACTTCCTGTGTATCTAAGACCCAAGCTCAATAATTGCTAGAAATGAATGCTTGAGGCCCAGACCATTTGTTCATTTACTAGGTATTTTTGAGTGCCTCCTGTGTGCCAGGCACGGTGCACAGTAGTGGAAATTTTTTGCAGACCAAAACCAAAGATGGTCTCAGCTTCACGGAGTTCATGGTTGGTGGGAGGAATGAGAACTTAAAAAAAAAAAAAAAAAAAAAAAAAGGAATTAAACTGGTGGTAGAGGCAGGAAAGCCTTCCCTAAGGAAGGGATCCTTTGAGCTAGGAGGGCACTGCATGATCTGTTTGCCCCCAGTCAGTCATTCAACAAGCACTGCATGCAAGGCCCCATGCAAGGCATTAGAGATATTGCATTGAACAAGACTGACCAAACTCTCACCATGATGACTTTGCATTTTCACCATATATGAACTCCCAATTTCTAGCTTGCTCAATTGCCATGCCTGGGTTCCCGTGTTTTTATTCTACTCAGGCCTCAGGTGGATTGGGTAAGACGCATCCACATTGAGGAAGGCGATCTGCTTTATTCAGTGTGCTGATTCAAGTGCTCATCTCATCCAGACACACCCTCACAGACACACCCAGAATAATATTTGGCCAAATGTGTAGACACCTTGTAGCCCAGTCAAGTTGACACATAAATTAACCACCTCTCCACCCACTTCCATTTAGTACAACACCATGTGTGAGGCCCCAAGCATACACTGATCCAGTCCTCAAGGACCTTACAGTGTGGCAGAAGAAAAGATATGGATTAGATGATCATACAGTTGTAAGTGTGTACATAGTGTCAATGGGAGGACTCTGGTCCTATGAGAGGTTAACTTAACTCAGTAGCATCAATTGTATTTTAACTATACCAAATAAACTCTCATATAGTTATAAAGTTGTAAACATTTTAATGGGGTTTCAAGAGCTCATGTAATTCTTCCCAAAATCTGATGCTATGGAAGAGACAGGACCCTGATATTCATTTTAGAGATGAGTAAACTAGAACTTAAAGAGGTGAACTGAGTTGCCAAAGCCACACAACCAGAAAAGGAATAGACCTGGTGGTCAAGCAAATAACCAGGACTCCTGCACTCCCTCTCAAGGTTTGTCAACACAGACTTTAATTCAAAGGTGTTCCAGGCCCCTGAGAGAATTGAGTAGTGACTTTGGGAGAAGAGAACTAAGAATGATCGTTAAATAGCTGAAATGGAATAGCCCATGTTCCAGAAACTCAGACCAGCACAGTCAAACCCCAATTGTATGCCTGTATGTGCTCCTTTCCCAGGAGATATCAACAGGGAAGATTTCCTTGTTATTTTGAAAGAGTAAACAGGGAAAAAAAGAGGCATACAGCAACATTGACAGTGCTCAGGCATTACATCACTGCTATAATGTAAACCAGAGATTGTGTTTAGTGATTCTAAAATACTTATAAAATTGGGCAGCCTTAGGGGTGTGAGAAGTGACCTGGACAGGCTCCATGTCATTTTCAAGAATTTTGGAAGAGTTACGTCCATCTGGATCAAAGATACAAACTCGTGATGCTCCAGGTATTCGAACTATCTCCTAAAGTCAGGCTCTTGCAAAAGAGGCCTGAGTCACTGCCTCCAAGATGAAAGGTAAGCATCAAAAGGTCTGGACCCCAAGTACAAGAGATCGCAGTCATGGAGATCTCCAAGGCTGCAATACGGTCAAGTGCAATCCCTTCTTCTTAGATACCACTCCATGGTATGCAAAATACTCTTTCCTCCTTTCTTTTTCTTTTTTCAATTCCCTTGCCTTATCCTAGAAAAGATTCAAGATGACTATGCTTAACTCACAACATAGAAAATTATGAACTCTAACAGGCTATAAATTTATGAAATATCAGGTGGGAAAGACATTATAAAAAAACTTTGAAGTTCATCAAAGCTGTAGAAATTGTTGTTCAGTAAGTATTTAGAGAATGCCCACTAGACCCACAGCATTCTATTGGTTGATAACTTTTGTTTTCACCCAATATGTGCTTAATTAAGCATCTACTATATGGAAGGAAATTAAAGTAATATTTGTTATTGTTTCAAGTTCTTCACCCTCCTTGGCTGTGGTCCTAGGGTCCTAGAAATTAGAATGGAGATAACTTGGCAGTGAAATTTAGGTGTCAATGCAACTGAAGGCAGATGACATTCCAAGCCAAACAATACAGAGTGGGATGCTTTCACAAGGATTTTATCAATTCCAAAATTACAGTAATTTCCTACACGAATTCAAAAACTTTTCCCACACTTCCCAGTAACTCATATATCCATATAGAATTGCATGGTGGGGAGAAGGATAGAAACTGAACAGTTTAAGAAAAAATAAAAGGCAGCTAATTTATCCTCCTACTTGCCCAGGGGTCCCTACCTTAGTCTCTAAATGCCCAAGTAAGCATGAATCACTCCGAAGTCACCATCTTCTATACCACACCAGAAAGCACAGGTATCCCTCACCTCATCCACCTATATGGCCGTGAACAGGCCTGAGGTCTTGGGGCCTATTCATTAACAAGAATTCTCTAACTCTACTAATTAGGCAGCCAAGAAACAGAAAGGAGAAGTAGCCATGTAGATGTCCAGGCATTCAAAGCCAAGAGTCCCTAAGATGATGTCAGCCTTCTGTCCAACAGGAAATAAGGACCAGAGCTAGGTTTGAGCATTTTGTGCTCATTCTAATTTAATAGGAGAATACTGCATGATTTTCAAGGTTTTCTGCATCCATGTTTTCTTCATTACAGTGGACACTGAGCATAGTTAACTCCGCAGACTGGCAAGGGACAAGGAGTGGATTCCAACTTAGGCCTCCATGTCTTTTTCTGCTATGATAAATTTCTCCCTTATGTTAAACCTAGCTGAGGTCCAGGACGCCAAAGTGCAGGGCCATTAAATGACCCCAGTGTTCCATGGAGCCGTAACACAAATCCAGCCATATGATCGCAAGTGTTTTTCCACTACAACTCTGGAACATTTTTAATTGTTTGAATGGTTGGGTGTCTGGCTTAAACCATAGTCCTTAATGGCTATTTTAGATTCATTTCTGGATTCTTTTCTTGAGTATCTTACTCTACTGGCTCAGCCTGTTCATCTCATTAATGCCTCTCCAGTGGTCTTGGGAAATAAATTTCCAGTTCTAGATGACCCTATAAAGCAGAGGTCCCTAACCCCTGGGGCCACAGACAGGAAGTGGCCTGTTAGGAACTGGGCTGCACAGCAGAAGGTGAGCAGTGGGTGAGTGAGCGAAGCTTCACCTGTATTTACAGCCGCTCCCCATCACTTACATTACTACCTGAGCTTCGCCTCCTCTCAGATCAGCAGGGGCATTAGATGCTCATAGGAGCTTGAACCCTATTGTGAACTGCACATGCAAGGGATGTAGGTTGTGTGCTCCTTGTGAGAATCTCATACCTGATGATCTGAGGTGGAGCTGAGGCGGTCATGCTAGGGCTGGGGGAGCGGCTGCAAATACAGATTAACATGAGCAGAGAGGTGTGACTGCCCAGAGACCATAATAAATCAATTGCTTGCAGACTCCTATCAAAACCCTATCAGTGAGTGGCAAGTGACAATTAAGCTGCATCTGGTGGCAGGCTTTATAGTGGCAAGTGCGTTGTATATTACAATGTAATAATAATAGAAATAAGGGGCACAATAAATGTAATGCACTTGAATTATCCCAAAACCATTCTCCCCCCTCCCATTCGTGGAAATACTGTCTTCCACGAAACCAGTCCCTGGTGCCAAAAATGTTGGGGGCTGCTCCTATAGAGTCTATTGGGCAGTATCAGGCTCCCTCGCCTCCTCCATAAAGGAGGAATTTTGAACATAGGTCAGCTTTTAGTTGTTAATTCACTTCTTTACCTTGGGGTAAATTCTACATTTGGCAATATGCACTCAACAAATTGAGCTTGTGAGCTCAGGGAAAAAAAATAAATAAGTAGAAGTCTTGCCATTAAACTGGACAGTATGAGCCGTAATTAAAAACCCCCATTATGCCATTTTGCTAGGAACACTCCAGCCGTCATTAAGCTAAAACAGAATGCCTTCAGGGAGAAATTATTTCTTGTTTGATTTCTGTCAGAATGGCTTTGACTTTGCAGATACATCTACAAAATGGTGTCTCTGGGCTCCGCCCCTGCAGCCGCACTCAAACAGAGGCTTGAAACAGATGAAACCTGATTAAAGACTCATTTCAAATGAACTTACTTGCTTATTTCTCTTTTGTAATCTTTATTATTACTTTGAGGGGGAAACATAAAAAGAAAGCAACCTCTCTGGAACCATACTCAAATCCTCATTGTAGCCACTCAATAATGTTATTAATTCTCCCTGAATATTCCAGCCAAGTACCACTCACCCAATGGCGATTTATTGAGAAATCAAGCCAATCTATTTTTTGATGTTGTTTTATTCAAATGAGAGGAGGGAAGGCACTGGTGAGATCAGATGGAGATGAGGAAGAAAGCAAGATCGGCAAGTGTTGATGTTCTGATAGAAACAAGGTTGTGATAAAAAAAAAAAAAAAAGGTAGGACAGAGAGTTAACCTCTGAGCGCGTGCAGGGTGCTTGAGCTGCATAGGGGACTCTTGGCTGGGCAGAGGCGGGACTTCAGATCATCTCTGGTGGATGGAGGTGGAAGAATAGTCCTACTCATTTGCAGCTCCATGGAGGCTGAGGAACAACTTGGAAGAAGGTCCCTGGCCAGTTCAGGGGTTCTGGCATATTTCACACATATGTAATGGGTGAGGGTGCCCCACCAGAGGTCATATTAGAAGAAGGAACAAGGAACTCCTAGGAGAACCACTAAAAGAGAAGACAGAGGCTAGCACTGCAAGTCAGATTCAACAGCAAGGCAAAAGCATCAGAAGGAAGAAGCATGCTAGCTACGGGGGGAAGAAAACATGCCCTTTCTGTGCACTTCAGGAAAGCAACTTGAAATGTGGGCATTGCGAAACGCTGCAACACATCGAGTCCCAGGTAACTCAGTAGTGTGACACTCAAACCAAGCATAACACAAAAAAGTACTTGTCATGTTTCATAGGAGAACTGACCCAAGTCTCCAGGAATGAGGCACAGTGCTGGCATTTCCAGTCCACCAATATCAGATGTGTCTGGGCTCCAGTGTCCCTGCACCCAAGCATCAGTGATTGGATGGGAACAAAGCCCAAGTCTCAGTGAACTCTTGAGCCCAAAACAATGGATTCCTGGACTAGAAAGGCATGGAAGAGAGTAGGAAAGTTTTATTACTAAACCCTCATACTCGGGGCTCACACAGCCAAACTGTGGGGCCACCTAGCTGAGTATGACACAGGACCACCTCCTTCTCACTTTCTAGGAGTTATGACTTGGATCTTGAGTATCAGAATTCAGAAGTAGCATTTCCGCTTGACAGAATTCCAACTCTTCAGAAATCTAGATGACGCAAAGGTCCAATTGAGAACATGGGCCACTGAGAGGAACATTTTGTCCCACTCTACCTGGGCTGGCATAGAGAAAAATCAAGTCTGATTTTTAGACATACATGGATACCATAAAGATTCATGAAATTATTTAGGAAGGGTAGGTCTTTCCATAGTCAAGACCTCAGATTTTAATTTGAATGGGACTTCACTTGGTACCCAAAGATGGATGAAGCCCAAAACATATGCATCTTATGACAGTTAATGCCAAGAAAAGCACTGATAAAAAGGAATTATTGATTTTTTCATTTAAATTTGAATTTAACTTTTAATTTAAAAGTAGGGGAACAGTTCTGATGTAGGTGCAGCTAGAGTACACGACCTGTCATAGGACTAGTAAGAGCAACTGTTGTGGATTCACATTCCAAGATCTGTGCTCATTCTCTACTTCCATATTTCCACATCGACTTTCAAAGTATAAAAGCAAGGCGAAGCTATTAGAACAACACTCAGAAAGGAGGCTCACAGATGGCAAATACCACTAGCTGCCTGAGAGGTTGAGCAGCCTTAAATGAAGAGTTGAAAACTTGTTCTAGAGGATAACTGATAGCGTAGATGAAAGAGCCGAAATGAGGATATCACATCAGGGAGGTAAAGTAACCTTCTCAAAGTCACACAGCTAGCACGTGGTAGGAGTAAGATATAAGTCCAGACCATGCATATTTCCAAAACCCGAGTTCTTGAGTGTCATAGTACCCTGTCTCTCAGTTGGCTGCCTGAGGCTATTTGAACTAAGATGGAAGGCAGGAAAGGAGACAGGGATGTTATAGGGACAGGCAAGCCAGGGCTTAGATGTGGGAGTAACCATGGCTACACTCACATCATTCCCTCATCACTTCTATGTCCCTTCATCTGGTTTGTCCACTCTCTTCTCTGCCATGTGGAAACAAATACACTGGGGACCAGGTCATAAAGCCCCTCAAGTGCCAGCCTCACTTGGAACTGGCACATAAGGAAGCATGATTGAAAGAACATGAAAACCACCTTCCAATGTGATCCTGCAAATTGCCCGTGTTTGCAACCAGCAAACTGGTAACTTTTTACTGGTAACTTTAGAGCTACTAGGTTGTTTAAACTGTTTAATCCCTCATTTAACTGTTCCAACCAAAAAAATTTAAAACTCAGGCCTTGGCTGGGAAGGTGCTCCCTTATGGTGACATTTCATAAAGTGCTTTTTGTTCTCGGAGTCATAATGATGGACCCAAGTTTCATCACCTGTAATGATCTTCTTTAAGAAGTCCTCAGTTTCTTTTTCAAACATTACAAAAAAATTGGAGGCATTTTTTTCACTGTTAAGAATTCAGTAACAGCACGCTGTTTAAACCGAACATCTGAACACACTTCCATTTCTATGTGCACTGGGTGAAAAATGCAAGCATCTGTGTGTGCAAGGTCAAGAGTGATGGAGGGGAGACACCATGTGACCACACAGAACTGGTTAAATCCAGACATGTGTAATGTAACAAAAAAATATTAATTACAGTAGAGGCAAAATTTATCAGCCTACCCTCATACCTTCAACCCAGAAGCCATGTTGGCATCTTAATTTGAGAAGGTGGAGGGATTTAGAGCCTGTAGGAGCACAATTGAGATACCTGCTCTGATACATGGCACCAGAGAGGAAATTCCATGGAGATCCCTGTGTCCCATCTGCTCAGTTACCAATGGGAAGAGGCCTGGATGGGCGAAGGGATTTTCCCAGAGACACCCAGAGAAGTTCGTAACCTCAGAGAACAACAGCTATCCTTTCTCAGGATAGGTTCTCTTTCCTTGGTCATTCTTTTCTTTCAGAAAGGGAATAAAAGCAGCTTGATATATTGGACAACGAGAGTTCATCTTTGACCCCTCTCTCTCCTGCATCCTCTGGGGGAGAATGGAATATAAGAGCAATAACCTGACTTATGTATTGAGATTCTGAAAAGGAGGAGGCATTGAATAAAATGATTAGAAAGATAATAATGTCATCAACTAGGAGAAAGGAAAACCAAGTTTGGGGAGAAGATGATGAGTGCTCTTTTTGACTCACTGAACTTGATAGATCTGCAGATATCAGTTGGAGATGACCAGGAGGTAGGTGGCTGTGATGTGTGTAAGTCTTTAGGAAGATATATAGACCAGAGATATGATGTAAGAGGTATAAAGAGTCAAAACTATGAGAAGGATAAAATGTGGCGTAAGGAAGATCACATGGGGAAGCTAGAACTCTGAGAAACAGTAATAATACATGTAGAGACTGAAGAAAAACAATACTTGAGGAGGTAGAACACAAGTTACCAGGAGACCCAGATGTCAGAGACACCAAGGTCCTTGGTATTTCATGGAGGAATAAAATCAACAACATCAAACATACTGACAAGGTCTAGCACGGTACGTAAACTGGACCTCACAACGAAGATGTCATTGAGCATCATAGAAGCTTCATTGGAGTGCTGGGACAAGAGAAAGTTATGGTGGACTGAGTGGGAACAGAGGTGAGTCATGGAAGGGAATAAGCGTAGACAATGTTTTCAAAGTACAAAGATATTGGATGAGAAATGGAAAGGCGAACAGATGGAAGCTTAAGTGGGGAGAAGCCAATGGAAAGATACAGTGACAAGGCAGAAACAAAAGGAGACAAACAAGGGACAAACTCCAGGGAGAAATGGTATGTCTTACAGAAAAGACACCTCATTTATGCAACCGGAGGGCGTAAGATGATGATGGATACATCTGAAGAGAGCTGGGGAAGGAAGAACATGGTAACCTAAATTTTTCCAATGAATATTAAGAGTCAGAATAACCTAAATTTAGCTCCAGGAAAAAAGAAAAAAGATGTCCCCAGTGTCTCAGTAGCTTTAACACAGAACTTCTCTCTCACTCACACTGGATATGGCGACTGAGTCAGTAGGGGTCTTCTCATGCCCTCACTCGAAGATCCAGGCTGAGGGGTCTCAATTCTACTACACTGCAGTGAAACAGAAATAAGGTAAATTCCACATCTGTTCTTAAAGCTGCTACTCACATTTTATTGGCCAAAGCGAGCCACATGAGCAACCCTGACTGCGATATGAGTGGAGCTGCGCAACGCCAGCATTTGTCCATTAAGGGGATAGAAATATTTGGGCAATGGCATAAATGGTTATTATGATGAGGTGTGATTTCTACGGTCAGGGAAGTTGAATAGCATTTGGAGGAATCTTTAAGGGAATTAGAAGAGAGATGATTTAAAACAAATGAAAGGGTCGATAGGTTGCCTTGATAGCGCAGCTGAGTTTGACATCCATAATTTGCAGTGCTGCCAATCTCACTCGTTGCATGACCTTTAGCAAAACCCATCTCCTCCCTGAAGCTGTCTTCTGATCTGTAAAACAGGGAGGTTGGATCAAATGGCTTTAAGTTTCCCTACCAAATTCCAAGATTCATCATTTCGTCAGGGAGTCTGATGCTACTGAAATACCACACAGCTTAACTGCCCCACCCAATGCCCACAATAGGTCTTACAGGGGAGTACAGTGTCCAAGATGCCTTTGGTGTACTCACATGCTGTGTCAGCATTTTCTCATGGGGTCCTGCATATTTAATGAGTCAACTAGAACCATTCCTCTCCCACTTTAAGAGATGCACCATGGATCCGGAGGTCAATGGATTTGATTCTCTTTTTTTCTCTTCCCACCACGAGTTCAGTTTTCTGCCTTCAGCTCACTGCTGGGGAATGGAGCCATGCCATGGGGGTGCGAGGAGGCAGAGAAGAGAGTGGGAGACAGAGGGAAAAAGGAGGGAAGGAAGAAGGAGGCAGGCAGTAATAGAACAGAGGCAGGCAATGATGAATTAAGGGAGCGGTCATTAATTTTTCATTTTGACAGATTATCGTCTGTCAGAAGGCAGAGGAGATGGCTCTTGTGCCCAGAGAGGAGACACTTGCGCTTTATAATGCAGACTTCTGAATTTTGGGGGGGAAGGGGGGAAGCATTTCTGGAATTAGGTAGTAGGTACCCAAAAAATGAACAATTTTTGACAATCTACAATTTACATGCTAGGAGACAAATAATAAACTAATTCCTGCCGTTAAATTGCCTCTTCATTTTTCTTAATCCCCTGGGTGATAAATTCTGATTTTGCAACAGCATTTAGTATAAATTGATTTTTTTTAGTAGGGAAACTATTTTAAATACTTTGGATATAAATAGATTGTCCTGGGTATTGCATAGTCCGATACAATGGTCCTATTAATGTGGCTTTCCATTAAGACTGGCATTAATTAACGGAAGATGTCGACCAGGCATTTTGCAAACCAACACTAATTTTGTAAAGCTTTTGAGTTTAATGAATGGAAACTTGAAATGCCAATATGGCAGTGTGGCTAGCTTCTGTAATCAGAAAACTGGAGAGATTGACTTTGGTGGGTACAATGACAATGCCTTCCTTGGAAGCTAAGGGCATGATGGCAGAGGAATCACATTTTAATCCTTCCATTCCCTCACCTTTAAAGTCAAGATGATATAATAGTTTTTTAAAGGCGTCAGATAATACATGTAAAACAAATATTAATACAGTAGCATCAATAACACAGTGGATTACGTAATGCAATGGATTACATAACAGTGAACAATTATTGGGTGCCTAAATGTGTTCCTGACCCTGTTTTAAACCCTTTCTGGGCATTCACCTCTTTAACCCTCACATCCACTGGGATGTGGGAGATGGGTATCACCATTTTCTCCATGTTTCTATTGCAGAAACTGAAGTGCAGAGAGAACAAGTAATTTACTAAAGCAACTTGCAGCTCCTAGTGGTGCTGAGATTATTCAGGGACTGAATTGTAATGGATCTACCTACCGTGGGGCCAGGCAGGTTCCACAGGTCGGCATACAGCAATGGATAAAACAGAAAAGAAAAAGATCTCCACATTCGCGGTACTTCTGTTCTAGTCGAGGGGATGAAGACAATAAATAAAATAAACAATACCATATGCAACCTGTAGGAAGGTGATAAGTGTTCAGGAGAAAATGAAAGCAGAGGAAGCTGACAGAATGGAAGGTGGGAGCAGGGAAGGCAGGGATGCCACAGTCTTTGTCTCGGTCATTTTTCATAGATTGGAGCCCAGGGCATCTGTTTCCAAAACTGGAACTCTCAAATCAGTTTGTTACATTGTTGGGGGGAAGATCGTGGGTTTGAGAATCAGATCTAGGCTTGGAACCCCATCTCTACCTTGTATTCTCCATGAAGCTTGAGGCAATTTGCTTAATCTCCCCAAACCTCCGTTCTCAAGTCTGCCCAATGAAACGATCACCTGAGACAGGATTGTGGGGGAAATGCAGAATGACAGAGATGAAGGCGAGGCCATTGGGCCTTTTCACCTCCTGTTACCTTATCTGTCTAACAGAGATGACGGTAGCCCCTACTACTCAGATTTAGTAAGGGGAGTAAATGAGATCATCTATATTAAAGCAAAGAAAAAAGGATTTATAGGTGGTCCCAAATGCCTACCTGAGTTTGGCATCCATTAATTTCTGTGGCCAAGTATCTGCATCCTGTGACCTTGAGAAAGACCATTTTCTCATCCATAAAACAGCAGAGCTGGATCCAGATGGCTGTGAGATGGCCTACTCACAAGTAGACATAACTCAGCAGCATAAGCAACCTATCAATCATTCTGTCTAGCCCGTGGGAATAAGTAATAGTAACCACCACTTACAAAGAGCTTTCTACATCAGACACCTGTGCTCACCACCTCACAAGCACTGACTTCCCTAGACGTCACCATAACCCGAAGAGGGAGACGATATAATATTATCCCCACTTGACAGACCTGCAAACAAGGTTGGCAAGTTTAAGAAACTTGCACCACATTCACCCAGCTGGTTTAAGCCAACCCACCAAACTATAAGAGCCCTTTCTGATGCTCTGAGCCACGACATTACATGCAGAATCTCTGCTCCATGGGCCCACGTCAATCCATTCGGCCTGATCCAACTTTACCTGCCTTCTACCGTCATCCCACCACATATCCATTCCCTGACGTGTGCCTCCGATTTTTGCTTGTATAAGTGAGAGAAGTCAAGTAGTTCCTCCAGAGTGTAAGACATCTCCTCATGGGACACACTTTGAATCTCCCCTTTAGGAACCTATTGGGCTGAGTCGAGTTATAAATCTAGAAGCAAAGAAGGTTGGTGGGGTCCTGAGAAGAATCAGCATTAACCCTTTTGCTGCGACGTTCAGATAGATCCGAACGACTATTTCATCCGCTGACTCGAGTGTACCCCATGGGCTCAAAAAGACTTCTGTATATTTTTCTATATTTTTGTGTTTTTCAAGAATGAGTAACAATAGGAAATTTTTAGACTTGAATGTAATCTTTTATTTTAATAAAATGTACCACCTTGATTGGATTTTACTTAAACATATAAATGCTGTAATTATTGTACAATTGTTATTCAGTGTGAAACTGTTTCAAGGACTTTTCTCCACTTACAAGATTTTTTAATATGTTTTCTTGTGGCTTGCACTATCAACAACAAAGATGTTTTGTATGTCATATTGGGTAACACTTTGTAATAAATTTTCTATGTCATCAATGCCATTAGATTCTAATTTATCTATACTTAAATCTAATCGATGCCACTTACTATGTTTTGAGTATTTTTTGCTAAAGTTCAATAGAATGGTAAATTTATTACCATATAACAAAAATTTAAAATAAAGATAATGGCATTTATATATGAAGCAGCTCAACATATTATTAAATGCTAATAACAATAAAATAATGTCATTTATATAAAAAGCAGCTCAAATGTTATTATTTGACTATTATCAAATAGTCAAAATATCAACTTTTTATTTTTTGGTGGCTTTTGGACACATTTGGAAAAAAAAACTTGAAGTCAATGAACGCAATGAAAGGCTTCATTTGCATTGCAACTGCCTCAGGGGGCGCATTAACATTTCCTCAGACAATACATAGTTAATCCTTCAGACTGCGGGTGGAGAGGCCCCCACCACTGTGGGTGGGGAGACCTCTTCCACGGGCAAAGAAGACTCCTCAGAACTTAAAAGCTCAATGTCCCCAGCTTCACCAGGGTCTTCCCACATGTCCCCATCCCAATTTACAGGACCCCATTCTTTCCCAATCAATGCCTCCGCTTTAATAGTAGACAGCCTGCAAGGCTGGGGTGTCAGCTTGCTTCATCATTCGGCCCAGTAGGGATGAGATCCTGCCTTCAGCCCTACAGCTATAGAGGAGAAGCCTTGCCCTCAGGGAGCCTGGGAGCTTCTAGGTCATTCATACAAAATTGGAATCCCTGCGCTCATACTTTTCTCTCACCAATCTATCCAGCAACATGAGGAGCAACCAACTGTTGTCATCATATTCCTTAGTTTCCCAAAAAAAGTTTGAAAGTGTGACAGAGTTACCTAGCTCCTTGCTTCTTATCAGTAACTAATCAGAAGTATCTGGTGCAGAAATCTGGTTTATCTTTATGAACATGAACTTCCTGGACCCTCCCTGTTCTCTTTACTACTGGAAATAGAGTCCTTAGTGTCTTTAAATCTCATCAGAATAGAGGGTCAATTCCAGAAACCCCACAACCAATTCAGAAAAACCACCTTTAAAATGCTGGTCCTCCTGAACCACCCTGAGTACAAGAATCTGTATTAGTGAGGGTTGTCCAGAGAAAAAGAACAATAGCATATAGGTAGGCAGGAGAAGAAAGAAAGTGGGGGAAGGGAGAAAGAGGAGGGGGGAGGAAACGGAAGGGAAGGGGAAAAGAAGAGGAATTTATTATGAGAATTGACTTACATAGTTATGGAGCCTGAGATACACCACAATACTCATGTCATCTGCAAGTTGAGAAACCAGGAAAGCCAGTGGCATATTTCAGTCCAAGTCCTAAGGCCTGAGAACCAAGGAAGCCAGTGGGTATAACTCCCAGTTCAAGGTCAAAGTCCTAAGAACCTGCGGGAAGTGGTTGCCACTAGGGTAAGTCCCAGAGTCTGAAGGCCCAAGAACCAGGACCTCCGATGTCTGAGGGCAGGAAAAGACAGACACCCCAGCTCAAGACGAGAGGAGGATTCGCCCTTCCTTCACCATGTCTACCCTTAATGGATCAGGTGACAGCCACCCACATCGGTGAGAGATCTTTTTGACTTGGTCTATTGAATCAAATGCTGATCTTTTCCAAAAATGCCCTCACAGACACCCCAGAAATGATGTTTCCCAGCTATGTGGGCATCCCTGACCCCAGGCCACATAAAATGAGCCGCACAAGCAGTGATGAGCCCTTCCTCACCCCTCTCCTCCATGGCTCCTGAGGGTGGGACACACTCCCTTACAAGAGTCCGAAACACAATGGAGTTTGAGAGACTGCAGCAATTTCCCAGGTCACCCAAGAAAAGCAGCTCATCAGTCCCCTTGGGACATCCTGGGATTCTGCTCAGCTCACCTACCAAAGGAGAGATGCCAACTCCAAGGTCAGAAGGACAGGAATTTTTTCCCCCTCCACGATCTCACCCAGTCTTGTGGCTTCATATGCCCTCCACACAGTGGTCACTCCTAAATGTATGCATCCAGCCAGAATCTTCCAGCCAATTTCCCCCCGGGAGGTCTTTTAGGTGTCTCAAGTTCACCATGTCCAAAATCAAACTCCTGATTTACCCCTTTAAACAAAAAAACTGCATGCAAGGAAGTGGCTTCTAATTTCCAAAGAGGGAATTTATAGTTGGATAATTCTATACATCGGTGTGTTTTCTGTCCATCTGCCATCACCCACGTGGGCCACCCAGGAGGAAAATATCAGTGTCTGCGAGTCGGGAGGATCACTAAGGTTTCTAAGAAAACTCCCAGGGAATCTGGAAGATGTGAGTGCTTTCCTACCCACCCATCCCTTAGACTTCCAAGGACAGATACAAGACCTTCCCTCAGGTCTCACACCTCACAGGTAATCAGCCCTAAGCACTCTCTGAAGTAAAAAGAACCAATTTCTGTTGCCACAGCGAGAGGTTTTACCTAATGGGGCCAATTAAACCAGGAGAGATTATTTGCACAAACTTTGAAGGAGGGTGTTCGGAGGGTTCCCTTCCTGTTGCTGTATTTGTTTCTGTGAGGATGCTTTTTTTAGGCTTCATTAATCACGGGAATTTAACTCTAATGGAGATAAAATAGATATCAAGGAGCTTTGCTTGAAATTACCGATGGCCTCTGTTTTGGAGGAAAGTTAGAGGACTTCTCTGTAAGGCCTGGGCCGATAGAAATTCTACCCACTTCCGGAAGCCTCCCAGTCTCCCTCTCCCAGCAATGCTACGTCAGCCTCAGGAAAGGACTCTCATTGGTGCTTTTAGATCAATGTTTCCTCCTTGGACCAATCATGGTTGCCAAGGATGTGACTCTGATTGGCCAGCCACTTGTACACACTTGTAAAGAAGGATAAGAAAGACCTTTGAACTGATGTCTTTTTTAAAAAGCTACTAGCTTCCACCCTCTTCTATTGGATTCCTTTGATGATGACAATGACAACAACAATGACCATGACAGCTGCCACTTATTGCTCAAGCGCCAAACACTGTAGAAGCACCTTTTATGCATGATCTCATTTAGGCCTCACAGCAATCCTGTGAGGTGGGGATCATTTATAGGTGGCCAAACCAAAGCTTAGAGAAGTAACGAGCTTTCCCAAACTCACACTGCTAGCAAGGAAAACAATTCGAAAATCACTTATTTAATACTTTCATTTGTTGTCTATTACTATCTGGCAAATTACCCCCAAACTTAGCAGCTTAAGACAACACACATTTATTATCTCTGTCTCAGGCTTCCTGGCTGGATGTACAGAGACTTTGTTCTGATCCAAAGGCTTAACTCAGGGAGGAGCCACGTCCAAGTTCATTCCTGGGCAGGACTCAGTTTCATGGGAGCTGTTGGACAGAAGGTCTCAGTTTCTCACTATTTATTGGCAAGGGTCTCCCTTAGCTGCTCGCCACCGAGGTCTCTCCATGGGACAGTCTCAATGTGGCAGCTGGCTTAATCGGTGCAGAAAGCTAGAGGGAAAGCGACGGCCCAAGATGGAATTTACTAGCTGCTTGTAACTTCATCTCCAAAGTGCCATCCCAGCACGTTCTCTTTATTCGATTGGTTGGAAGGAAGTCCTTGGGTCGATCCTCTTCAAGGGGAGGAGGTGACACAAGGAGGTAGGAACGTCGGGGCATCTCGGAGCTGCCTACTGCACTGCTGTCTTGTCAGATAAGCAGACTGCATTCACACACAAGCCATTTCATACTGTGGAGGGGACTTCTTCAACTCCCCAAATTCATTCCCTGGATTTGTTTTACCCCGAGCCTCACGGGATCTCCTGATTTGTTCATTTCTGAGTCTAGCCACATTCTCCCCTGGCTTCCTGTTTTCCCCTCACCACTCCCGAAGCACTGAACCTGAGAGGCATCAGGGACAGTAATTGTCTGGGAGCAGCTCATCCAATTCCCTGCTTTTGCAAATAAGAGCACAGAGGTGCAGGAGCGGGAAGGGGCCTTCCGGAGGTCCCACCGGAAGCCAGGGGCAAGGCTGGGGGGCTCTGAACCTCAGGTGCTCCCAATATGCAGCCCATCTCAACACCTCAGTATCTGCCTGGGAAATCAATGCAAACTGGGCACTTGAACTCCTGGGAGACTGCCAACATTTCATCAGCATACAAATGAGGGAAACATTTAGGCCGATCCTCTCTCCCTACTCCCCATCCCCTTCTTCACAGGGGGCTGGCTTCATCCCCTCCTGGGAGCAGGGAAGGACTTACTTGTTAACTGAGCAGTGAACAAGCCTTTTGGGGGGAAATGTGAGGAGCACTCACACAGTGCCTCGTGTGGTTTCTAGGTACACAGCGCCCTCTAGTCCTCAGTCAGGGTAGTGCCAAGGGGAGAGCTTTTGAAAACAATGGGAAATCAGGAATTCTACAAAATCCAACGCCAGTAATTATTCACAGCAAAGCTGCTTATCTTGGGCCTCCCAGGGATCCAGCAACTCCCAAAATTGCAGGTAAATTATTGTATCATGTAAAGTTTTCTAAAAACCAAAAGTCCATAGTCTTTCTTGAAATTTAAAAGAGGAACTATAGCTGTGTCACTAGACAAAACGCATGGGACCCACTGATTTGGACTTTCAGAGTATCTAGAACACTTTCACTGGTTTAAAAGAAATGTCAACATAACAATTACAGCCTGGACTTTCCTGATATAAATCCCAAGTACTCTGAGGGTTTAATATCATACGTCTTCCCCATTCAGCCCAACTTGTGAAGCATTTAATTCTTTCCTGCAGAATGCAATTTGGAAGCTGGTATTTCAGGGTCCTGTTTAATTCAATAGATGTTCACTAAACATGTGTCCTGTTCTAAGTAGTGGGGTTCTAGAAATGAACCACAGTGGACACTTGTTCATTTTTACCATTCAATATCCATCTCCCATTCCTTGGGCAATACCACACCAATTTCCTTCTGAAAATTACCCCATTTTTCTATTCCTAAACCTTGGCTTCTTGGGTAGGTTGACCAGACCTCCCATTTTAAAAGGGACAGAAAAACAGCACTGTCCTGGTTCAACCAGTATGTCTGGTCAGCCTAGTCTCACTGGGCTGAATTCAAGGTGTCAGTAGGCTGACACTATGTACCGTTTGATACCGGACAGTACTGGTGTTTTCTGTCACATTTAAAAGAGTATGTCTGGGCAGCCTATCTCTGAGGTCAGTTTGAATGTCAGCAGCACTAGGGATGGGTGTGTGATGTAATCCCTGCCATTCCATACATCCGTCACCTCCACGAGGATGGGTTCAGGGAAGAGCCACTCAGAGCCATCCTCGGAGCTGGGCCAGACCTATCGGGAGGGGGCCGTGCTTTCATTCCCCGCTGGAGTTCAACGTGAAGAAGAATCTGCAGCACAGACTGAGAAAGTGGAGCCAAAACAAGCAAAGAGAGAACCGAGCCCTCCACAAAGCCCTATGTGAAAGCAGACCAGGCTCTAGACTATTTCTTTCTCTAATGGGAGTGAAACTGACTTTGTATCACTTGCAACAACAGAAAGAACCTTAATGGGTGCCCTGCCTCAGAGAATCTCACGGTCCAATGAAGTAATTTGTTTATAATGCAAAATATTACATAACAAGAATACAAGTACCGTATTATAAATACATACAGACACACACACACACACACACACACACACACACACACACACAATCTACCTACCTATGTCTGCATCTGCATGCATATAGATATCTCAAGTTCAAAAGAAGACGGAGGGGATATTAAAGGCTCCCCAGTAGAGATCGTTTGCACTTTACCTTGATAGAAGGATTTGGTTAGGAAGCAAAGAGTCAAGAGGGAGGACACTCACAAGAAAGGGACAGTGGCACCCAGGAGCCCACGTTGGAGTATGCCCAAGCTTCTACCCAGAGGGACACAGGAAGAGTCAAGGATCCTCCTAGAAAGTGTGACTTTCCCTGTGTAACTGAGCTGTCTCAGACCTCAGCATCTGAGAACACAAAATAAGCTCACATTTGCTTTTTTCGTTATTTTTATTCACATACCATAAAATTTACTCCTTCAAAGTTTACCATTTGGTGAACAAACTTACACAACCAACCTGTCTAATTCCAGAACATGTTTTTTATCACCCCTTCCTCCCCTCCAAAAATGTTTGAACCCTTCAGCAATCAGTCTCCATTCTCTCCTTCCAAATCTTGTCAATCACTAAGATGTTTTCTATTTCTATGGACTTGACTATTATAAATGGAACCATAAAATGTCTGGCTTCTTTCCTATAGCTTCCCTTTGGTTATGTCACATATCAGTACTTCATTCCTTTTCATGACTGAATACTATTCCACTGTACCTATAGACCACATTTTGTGTATCCATTCATTAGTTAATGGCCCTTTGGATTGTTTCTACCTGCTGGCTATTATAAATAATGCTGCTATGAACATTCCTGCACGAGTTTTTTCTGGACCTATGTTTTCGATTCCCTGGGGTTTATATGAGGCATTGATCAAGAAATTCGTGGAATGAAGGGAATGAAGGGTTAAAAAAACTATTTATTATTTTTCCTTTTCAATGCATTCACCCTTAACCCTCATACACTTTTTAGAGCTTTCAATAAGTTTATTTATACCCTCAAAAAATGTTTTGGTTTTGCCCTCAAATTGCAGCTTTAACCTCTTCATTGTCTGTAAGTTTCTTCCCTCAAAGCTGTTTTTTCATATTTGGGGACAAATAATAGACTGAGCGGGTCTGGAGTGTAGGGAGGGTGGTGTAACGTTCGGAAGCCACAGTCGTGAAGAGCAGCCAACGCAGCATTGCTCTTGTGCACGGGCACGTTGTCGTGCAAAAGCAGCTCCCTCCTTTGGTCCATTTTCCTCTTCTTTTCTCCGCAGATTCTTTCAACTGCTTCAGCAGACTGGAATAGTACTCTCCAGTTACTGTGACACCCTTATCCTTGTAATCTATCAGCAGGGCACCCTCCATGTCCCAAAAAACAGCCATGATTTTTCCAGCCGATTACGACACCTTGAACTTCTAAGGGGTTGGCGTGCCCTTTTCACGCCCCTGCGTGGACTCCTGCTCTGACTCAGGCTCATAAGGATGAACCCAAGTTTCATCTTCAGTGACAATCTTTGTTGTCTCTGCAGAGGTCCAAAAATTGTCATGATGCACTGTTGCTTTTGAAGTGACATGAGCATTCTCGGTACCCATCTCGCACTGACTTCTGACGTCCTTAGATGCTGATGGAGAATATTCACAATGGTTGCGGGTGATACTCCACCCATTCCTGCAAGCTGCTTTTTATTCAACCTGGCATCTTCCACTACACGTTTTCAACTTTTTTTTACAATGTCTGAGGAAGTGGCTTCAACAGGGCTTTCAGACAGAGGTCATTTTCAATCGACTCTCGGCCTTGTTTCAAAAGGCTGTGCCACTTGTAAACCATGGATCTCCCAGGGCAACAGTCCTCGTAAACTGCTAACATCTCTTCCAAATGATTCGAGGTGTTTCCCCTTGTTTCATGAGGTACTTGATGATGGTACAAAATTCAATTTTATTCATACTTGGAATTTCTTCGTGTTTGACGTACTCTTTTGGCGATATCAGAAAAGCACAGACAGAAGTAGGCTGAAATTTGGCACATATTCTAATAATAAGTCACACAATCAAACTGCGTGCCCTAGTACTCCCGCCCTTCTGATAACTCCCACACCACCCCATTCCCTGAATTTCTGGACCACCATCCCTCGTACATACAAGAGGAATTGCTGGGTTATGTGGGTGCTCTGTGTTTAATCTTTTTAGGAACTGCCAAACCATTTTTCAAAGCAGCTGCCCCATTTCACATTTCTACCAGCAACGTCTGAACATTCCAATTTTTCGACACCTCACCAACACGTGTTATTGTCTGTCTTTTTTATTACAGCCATTTTGGTGGGTATGAGGTGATATCTCATGGTGCTTTTGATTTGCATTTCCCTAATGACTAACACATTTCCTTTTAATAACCAAATTACAGTACTTGTGTCCCTTGACTGTTGACTTAAAGTGATCTCCAGTTATGAACTTCTTGAAATGCCACCTGAACCCACAAACCAGCCTATCAGTCATAGTGACCCTGGCCCACCCCCACCCTACCCAATGTCCATGATAAGAATCCCCCTTCCAACAGCCCTCATGGCTTACAAGCCTACAGGGCTCAGGGTAGGAGGACAGAGTGCTACTCCATTTCATTAAAAGACAGAGAATCCTATGTCTCCAATTCTAAGGCCAAACCCAGCTCTGCACAGTTTCAAAAAACTCCAAAGAATATTCCCTAAGGTGCTGATCATCTCTCCTCTAGTGAAAGGTGGTTTATAGAGCCAGAGAAGCCATGGCATCCACACTGCTCACCACCCTCCAATATTTTCCTAGTCCACTCTCCAAAATGTCTCCCTCTTCTTCAGTTCAATGTTACTCAGCACTATGGACAGCTGGAGCCCGATAACTATTTTGGGGAGATGTCCTGTGCAGCGTGAGCTGAGTAGCAGTGTCCCTGGCTTCCACCCACTAGATGCTAGTAGCACACGACCCCATTTGTGACAACCATTGTCAAATGTCCCCCAGGGAGAAAATTTTCCCATGGTTGAGAATTTCTGGTGGGCAGAATTCTAAGATGCCCCCCCCCAAGATTCCAGCCCCCTGATGTAGACCCCCTGTATAAATGCCCTGGTCTTAAATGTGAGTGGTACTTATAAAGATGGGTATGATAGGAAAGGTCTGGGGGTTGAACCCTTTGTGGATTCACTCTTTTAGGGAAGCAGCATCCCAGCTTTGAAAATTTGCCATGGAATGTCTGTCTCCAGGGCTGACTGCCACTCAAAGTCAACTTTTCTCGTGGCTCCAATA
The DNA here is from genome assembly GCA_004026885.1 of Lyroderma lyra. Classification (NCBI taxonomy): domain Eukaryota; kingdom Metazoa; phylum Chordata; class Mammalia; order Chiroptera; family Megadermatidae; genus Lyroderma; species Lyroderma lyra. Next base: position 55,580 of record PVJL010006610.1, on the reverse strand, counting down.
ATAAACACCCTCGGTAACTGTAGGTAACCAAAGAGGGGAGTCAGAGAAATCTTGAGATTTTGAAGTTGCCATTGTAGAAAGAGATGGCTGCAATATGATATAACTTTAAACATACAGAAGAGGGAGAAATGAAGGAATTCTCAGGACAGGGATTTGGGGGGTGTGGGATCAGCTAAAATCAGATGTCTGGAGTACTACCTCTGACAACCTGGGGTGTTTGTGACGTCAGGATAGGCTGACCAGATGTACCGTTTTAAAGGGGATGGAAAGCAACAGTGCTGGCCCCTTGATACGTCTGTCAAGGCCTACTGACACCTTGAAGTTAGCCCAGTGAGACCAGGCTGACCATATGTCCCATTTGAAAAAGGACAGCAATGTTGTTTTCTGTGCCATTTAAAATGGTACATCTGGTCAGCCTAAGTCAGGAGGTTGCCTGAGTCATTCTTTTCTTTCTATCTCCTTCCCCCACCCCCCCTTTTTTGTAATATTTTTCAAAGGAATGTGTGAAACACTAAATTATGCACCTTTACTTTATTTAAGTAACTCAAGGCAGTGGTACCCGGATCCATGAGTCTCGATACTTAGCAGGCCCCCAAATCACCTTCATCTTTTCAAAAACAGGTTATTGGGCACCATCTCCAGACATTCAAGTCCACGAAGCAGTGGTCTGAAAAACAGTCTTTGGGAAACACTAATTAGAACATTCCTCTGATTCAGGCATGGCCAGTAAGTTTCCACTCTCATGTTCACTATCATTGATTGAGAGTGTCTGCTGGAGCCCTGGGTTGAGACAAACCCTGAGCCTGAGCCTATCCATTAGTGATGTCAGTCATGGGCAGGGAATGGGAAGTTGCATTATGCATGTCATGTGTTTTCCATTTATACTCTAACCATTCATTAAACAGACATGTCCCCAGCATCTAGATTTCAGGAAAATTAAGACATTTCCAGCTCATACTACAGTAAAACATGTGAGAAGATACATTATAAAACTGGTTTGTCACAGAGATATCAACACAGTGCTGTGACAGGACCGTGAAGGGAGCAGGGGACTATCCCAGGGCAATCAGAGAAGACTGCAGAATGAGATGAAATTTGAGCTTAACCTTGGAGGATGACTTTTGCAGGTGAAAGAAGTGGGGAAATACACCTAATACAGAAAGGCGAACACACATAAAAGAAAAAATATTCTCATAAATTTGCTTAAAAATATAAAAGTTAATTGGGTGAAATACAGAATAATCCCACATGGCAGGAGGCAACGAGCTACAAAGGTCATCTGGGTGCTAAGACCTATCCTCCACAGCTTTATGAATCCTTAGATGCCCATAATGATCCCAGCCACATAGTAGGTATTCAAGACATGTCCCAAATCAGTTAATACCATTTTTTCTTAGTGTTTCCCCCTCCCGCTGTCATTGGCCAAGTACTTTATATCACTATCCTATTTAATTCACACAACAAGCTTTTCTCATTCTATTTCATAAATGAGAAACTGAGGCTCTCGCATTTTAGAGCTAATGTCTCAACTCAGGACTTTTGAACAGCTATCTTACGTGCTCAATCCCAACATGGGAATCTTGCCCTGAGAATTCCAGGTCTGAGGAAAACATATAAATGAAACGGAAATGCATAAATCCTGGGGGTGCGTCTTAGGGGGCAAGTAACTCCAGGGCTACATAAACCATCTTAATTTCTGTATTCTGAAGGCTCCACTCCAGTCAAAAGTGAAGTTGTTTATTTTTTAAAATAAAGAAAGAAGAATGATTGTCCATCCGTTGCTGGATCCGTGTTGGCCTGTGCGAATGTCAGCAGCAGGATGGGTTTTTGATGTGAGGAAGAGTTAAGCCTTGAGTTATTATCAGAATTAGGGGGCTTTATTGGTTCACATCGTCCAATCTTCCCCAGCCATTATGGTTTTGCCGAAACATTAAACTACTTTAAACTTTCATTTTCCTCTTAAGACTAAATTAGTTTGGAGAAAATTGTATTTTCCCAGCTCTAGCAGTAGCCTTGGGCAGAGGGAGTTACAGTAGAGCGCACAGATAAACAACAATCACGGCCTAATTACTAAGTGGTAAGAGCGGTGTTTTTCGAGTTACATTTGCTGTAGCGTTCCCGGGGTCCTGGAGGTGGGCCATTCCCCCGAGGATTTGCTCGAGGAGCTTGATATTATTTATCTGGCAGTCTTCCTGCATCCATGGCTACCGAAAGGGGAAAGGCAAAGGAATTTATGAAGCACCTACTATGTGCCTGCACTGTTAGGTTCTAAAATGCCATTCCTCAATTCTCACTGCTAGTATTATGAGATCTCCATTTTCTAGATAATGATCCTTGAGGTGATCGCTAGTGAATGGAGGATGATTTCCTAAGGTCCTATTTCCCTGCCAGAAAATATGATGGTTTTTGGGTTTTGGTTTTTTTTACTGTGGCAGAAATCTGCTTTTATCTGTCCGTCACCTCCCTTCATCGAGGAAACACTACTCCTTATATTCCAACCACACATACACATACCCAGAATAGTCATGTGAGTAAAGCTGAGCCAATCACAGGCCCTCGCCACCCTGGCTACAATGATTGGTCCAAGCAGCGGGAATACGATGAAAGCCAAACCAATCACATGTTTTCCCCAGGATAGTTCTACCTAAAGTTGGAGCTAGAGTTTTACCTTTGCTGGTAGAAAAGCCAGAAACATGTAAATTTTATCTACTTGGGGACCATGGAGGCAGGCGAAAGCAATTCTCAGAAAGAAAGAAACAAAATAACAACAACAACAAAATCAACCTTGGCAGCCTTGGAGGAGAAATCTGAGAGTTGGAGAAAGACTCTCTATGGCTGTACCCCCATCCTGTACATCCTCTAGTTACTTACACCCCTAACCCATCACCCGCTTGTGTCCTGGAGGAGTTCAGTCAAGATGAGTCTCTGCCTCTTGCAAGCAAGAGTCCTGATGACAACCTCATGGCCGTATCTAGCACTTACTGGGCACACGCTCCATGCCAGGCCCTAATCTCCGTGCTTCACTTGTATTCAATCCGCCCAACTTTGTGAGGTCAGCACCAATGGTACCCCCATTTTACATTTAAGAAATGTGAGGCACAGAGGTCTTAAAGCGACGGGCACAAAACGTGGTACACGTACCGTTGCTTCTCTTTTACGGATGCTTACTTGCAAAGTAGAGGGGAGGGACTGAGTATTGCAGGTCACAGATGGGGAAAATGAATCTTAACCTTTAAGAGTGACAACGTGGTGAGTCTGGGATTCGGACCCAACTCCAGAGCCAGCACTCTCAATGCCTACCCTGTCGTGTAGTCTTCCTATTGGATCTGCTCAGACGCTCCATCCATTCCTGGGCCCTTCGCAGACCCTCTTTTATTTCTACAAATGGAAATACCTTTATCATGTTGGCTTTTTCGGCTGAATCTGAGGGTGATCTACGCCGCCGTTGCTATTCTCAACCGTGGCGCCCCAGCCCACACACGGTGAGGCCTGAAGCTGCCGGTTAAGACAACCGTTGGGAACTCGCTGGGCTGATGGCCCCTGGCGGCAGCAGCCCCAGACCGACCAGAGTGTTTGATGCCCCCAGAGCGGGTCAGGGCTGCCCAGGCATTTGCGAGTCCCTTTCAATTCTGAAAGTGAGCCAGCAAGTCTGGAAGAGAGTGGGAGGCAGAAAGACAAGGAGACAGAAGGGCAAGGTGAGATGAAACGGGGCTCCTGTAAAGCAGCAGTCAAGAGCAAAGCGATACCTTGATTGTTCATTCTCCCACTGGGTTCCTGATGGGACGGACCTGTGGGATCGTTGTTGACAATGAGGATTGGATCAAGGTGACCTTGTACACAAGGGTGCTTCGTTAGCCTAGGATCCCAAGACTCTTCCTGATCGGGCAGGGCCGCGAGCTTGGTCCGAGAGCTCCTTCTCTCCCCATCAAACCCTGTGTCTCGAGTGGGCTGTGGAAAAAGCCGCCCTCCATGCAGGTCTGCAAGCTGCGTCTTGGGAGTGGGAGGAGGTGGCTTTGCGAGCTCGGGGGAGGCTCATTAGATTCCCATTTTGACACCAGGCTCCAGTTATGCTAGAATCACACGGTAATTGCTAGCAAAGCCACCTCCTCCCACCCCAAACATTCGAGTAGCATCTTTGGGGTGGGAGGAGGTGGCTTTGCTAGCAATTACCGTGTGATTCTAGCATAACTGGAGGCTGGTGTCAAAATGGGAATCTACTGAGCAGCTTCCCCTGGGCCTCACTCTCCTCCTGTCTCCCACCCACAAGTTCCAGAAAACTCCTCCCAGAGACGGACCCCTCTTGGCTCTGCGCTGTGAGAGTGGGGTTGGGGAGGGGGCTGTATTCATTTCCTGATGCTGCTGTAACACATTACCACAAACCCAGGGGCTCTGCAGTCTGAAATCAGCCTCATGGGGCCCCCATCTAGATGTTGCCTGGATTGCATCTCTCTCGGAGGCTCTAGGGAAAGATCCACTTCCTTGCCCTTTCTAAGCTTCTAGAAGCCATCAGCGCTCCTCAGTCGTGGCCCCTTCCTCCATCTTCAAAGTCAGGAACACTGGGCCACGTCCTTCTCACACCATCATCTCTCTGACTCTCTTCTGTCCCCCCTGTTCCACTTCTAAGGACCTCTGTCATCACAGTAGACCCAGATAATCCAAGATGATCTCCCCATTTCAAGGTCAGCTATTAGCAACCTTGATTCCTCGTTGCCATGTAGCTGTACATGTTCACAGGTTCCAAGGACAAGGACATGGACATCTGTGGGATGGGGAGGTCACCACTCTGCCTGTCAAAGGCATTTTAGCAAAATTCTTAACACAACTAATGTCCTTGTGCAGAAACAAAAAGAAGACTGGGGCCAAAGGCTGAGAAAGTCACCTGGCCAGGCTTGCCCCGCCCTTCAGGGTGGTAAGTTCCCTTGCCGTGATCTGGATAAATAAGTCCACAGGTGAACACGGAAGCAGGTCCCGGAAGCCACCGCATGCTGCTCTCAGTGGAAACTACTGAATTGCCCGTCCACAGGATCTTGTCTCACACCACAACGGGACAGCAGAACTGTGGGAAACGCTTCACAGTTATCAGTGATGACACCTACCCCTATGCACAAGTAGGGAAGGGTCTCTGAGACGGCGTGCCCTTCAGGGAAAGCAGTGACAAACGTGCCATGCGCACACGCACACACCACACCCTTTCTGTCAAAGTAAGTGCGCGCCCACGTCGTCGGTGCCCTAGATTACTGTGTGGTCACAGTGTCAGCACAGGCCAGGGCTTGTCCACCAGGATGCTGGTTCAAAGAAATGTGAGGGTCACATTAGGGGGGGCCGCCATGAGTTGCTGTCATGCTGGACTGTGGCTGTGGGGGTGCTGATGTGTCCCCAAAAAGTGGGCGCTACAGGATAACCCAGATTGCCAGAGTCCCACAAGTAGGTCAGTGCAGGTTCGTGCTGTGTCACCAGGGTGTCTGTCTGTCTCTCACTCTCAGGCCATAGTTGGGAGGCATCGGCTGGCCGAGACAACGGGTTTACATTCTCAGGACAGGGACAGCAGGCCAATGTGGATGTCATCACTCCCTGAAGAGCTCATTCAGGCTGTGGGCGAACTCTCTGTGAGAGTTCAAACGTCCTCTCAGTCAGCTCATAATAAGTTTCAAAAGCCTCAAAAATGGGGTTCGCTTTCCTTCTTAACTCAGGTTGAATGTCAGCATTAAGGTCACCAAGAAAGGCTCCTTTCTGATTTTTTTTATATTGTGCACTTTTTTTGCAATCTCCCAATCTCTCTCTCTCTCTCTCTCTCTCTGTATGTATGCATGCATGCACACACCATTCTGTGTGTGTGTGTGTGTGTGTGTGTGTGTGTGTGTGTGTGTAACTGTATCTGTGCATGTGCCTGCTGCCCTCTTTTGACATACCTGTGCCTCTTTGACTTGTCTGCAGCTCTGTGGCTTGGGCTATCTCTCAACTTTTCCTTGTTTTTCATTTCTCCCCTAATTCCTCCCCCTAACTCTGTCACTCTGCATCAGTCTCTCTGTGTCTTGCACTTCTCTTTGATCCTCCTCTCCTTCTCCCTTTGTATGCCAAATGAGAGAGAGAGAAGGCGGGAGAGAGCCAGCAATTTCTCCTCCCTTCCTTTTCTTCTCTCTCAGTCCTGGACGGGGAGCCCACATCCAGGCTCCCCCGACACAATACCCTCCAGTGCAAACCCCAGCGGTGGAATCAGCCCCAAACTTAAGGGAAGCAGAGCCCGCCCTTGCACATCCCAGACGCCCTTGCATTTGGGAGGACCGCCCCTGTTTTTAAACGGGCTGCCGTGCTCCCAGTGACAGGGTTTGATTCTTCCAGAAAAGCAGAGATCGCCAGCTTCTCGACATTCCCCTGTGAGGGCCATGTCCCAGCGTCCAGTCTGCCGTTTTGCTGGTCACTTCCTCCTTAAGGGACCCTCTGCCACTCCAGAACTGCTTGGGAAGGAGGCTGGAAGGAAAAGCAAAAGGGCACTTGTGCACCCACGTCTTGTCCGTTGCAGATCGTTTTGCTCCCGTTTTACGTACCTAGCCATATTCGTGCACACACAAAATTAAGCACCGCAGCATCGTTAGCATTTTGCAGAGAGTTCTCTAATACCACACCACCAATTTACTTGAAAGGAGACCTGGAAACGGGCCTGGGTTCGCATATAATGCTCCTGGCGGAAAGATGACACAGGTGCCACTGGCTACTCTGCATTCCAGTCCTCATCCGTGTGACATGCAACGTACTGACAACGTGCTGCTTCTGTGGCGGGGACCAAAGCCCCCACTCTAGGCCTCTCATTCGAGGAGATAGCAGTGGTATCGGGGAGAGAAAATTGGATTTGGGAGCCCCCCAGAGCTGGGATTACATCCTAACTCTTTACGTCCTATCTTGGTTACTTTGGGCAAATCACTTAGCCCTTCCATTTAATAGGTTTTACTGCTGATTCCTTAGGTGTAAAATAGGGGTAACAATCCTCTTTCTCAGGCTGTTGTAAGGATGGTACGCGGTGCACACATTGTACATAAACCATGCGATGCAATCAATTCTGTTCTTTTCTTTCTATATGTTAGTTGCTCAATAAATGGTTGAAAGAGCACAGGGGTCTTGGGTGGTCTGTAAATAAGTGGGATCAGCCTCCCTGCTTCTGGCTAGTGGTAAGGCTCTGCTGAGGCCCCTGAGCCAAGATTTTTAAAGCCCTTGTCCTCATCCTGCTTCCAAGGTCATGGGCGGGTCTTTCTAGCTCGGGCATTTTACAGTATTAGGGCTCCAAGAGCGGAGGGCCAAAGAGGATGCATCCGAGTCAGCACCCCCTTGGATGACCAAAAAAACAGCATCAAATGGACCCAGGGATGTGGACAGCTCTGGGCAGAACATCTTGACCAAAAAGCCCCACTTAAGCCACAGGGAATAGGATTAGCAGAGCTTCTCCTGGGACAAAGCAGACGAGGGAAGGGTGCTAGGCAGGCAAACACAAAGCAAGCCCATTTCTAAGGTGCAAGTGAATCAAAACAGGGGTAAAGGGTGCACATGGGAGACTCCCTGACTTTCAAAGCCTCCAGTCCCTCCCCGACAAGTCACTTGGACGTGAACTTGGGTCAATGAGCAGATGCTTATTTTCTGGAACAAGGACTAGCAGGGTCCCTGGGGTCAGGAATTCCCAGGCTGTCCAGTTCTCACCGCAGATGACTCCACCGAGGGCGGAGCCTGAACTGTTCAAGCCTCTTAAACCAGAGCTGTAATCGGAAGCTGAAAATGAGCCTTCAGGCACCACCCAGGCTCCCTCAGCTTTCCTAAAAAGCCCCAGAAACTAACTCTACCCCGTGGGGCTTCGGAACTAGCCAAACAGTTTAGACAGGAATGTAAATATGGGGCAGGGGAACGGGACAAAAAATGAAATTTATTTATAAAAACATGTGTATTTATTCTTGCATGTTTAAACTTCAGTCACCTTCAAAGTCCTCTCCATTTGATGCAATACACCGATCGAGACACTTTTTCCACTGCTCCAAACAGATTTTTGAACTCATCTGTCGATTTGGATGCCTTTTAGTGCTTCTGCTGTTTTTTTGTTTCGCCTCGTCCACATCGGCCAAACGTTACCCTTTGAGGACTGTGTTCATCCAGGGAAACATAAAAAAGTCGCTCAGAGTGAGATCAGGTGACTAGGAAGGGTGGGGTATGGGGGTCATGCCATTTTTGGTCAGAAACTTGGGAACACTCAGGATGATGTGGGCAGATGCGTTATCATGCTACATGTTTGTGTAAATCGCCATCATGAAATGGGCAAACGCGTTGAAAGAGTCTCCAAAACAATTCACTGAAGCCAAATGCAGCCTCTCACAGCCACACCACCTGGTACCCTGAGGCAGATGGGTCTCTAGAACACTCAACTAGTGGGGGCAGCTATACTACAAGGGGAGGGGCCTGCCCTCCAGAAGATCATTCCAGGTTTTTTGGGGGATCATCCCTCAACCAAGGCACTTCTCCGTCCTTCCTTAAACATGGAAGACACAGCGAATCCATCAGAGTTCTTCCCTCTCTGTTCAACACAGCCGTCGTGCACTCACCACCAGTTGGTCACAGTCACATTAAATCTATTCACCTTTCCTACTCAGCCAAGACCCAGCATCCTCACCTGTCCCAGAGAGCCTACAATAGCCCTGCGTTCTAAACTCCTGCCCCAACCTACCCACCTCCATACCGATTTCCTCCACCAGTGCCCAAACCTAACAATCCCTTGTTCAAAAACCAAATGTCAATCGAAAGATGAATAAACAAGCAAAATATAGTTTATGCATTCAATGGAATATTATTCAGCCTTAACAAAGGGGAGGAAATTCTGACACATGAAATGAACATGGATGAACCTCGAAAACATTATGCTAGAAAAAATCAGCCCGTCACAAAAGGGCAGATATTATGCGATTCCACTTACAAGAGGCACCTAGAAATTCATTGGCACAGCAAAGTAGAATGGTGGTTCCAGGGCCTGAGGGAGAAAGGACAAAGAGTTACCACTTAGTGGGGACAAAGCTTCAGTTTGAGAAGATGAAAAAGTTCTAGAGATGGACAGTGGTGAGGGTCGCAGAACAATGTGCACGTACTTAACGCCACTGAACTGAACACTTAAAAATAACTTAGGAAGTAAATTTTATGATAAGTATTTTAAAAAGTAAATGACCTTGCATGGCCAGTATAATATTTAGTTTCTCATTTAGTAATTCCCACCTTATTCTCCCCATTTTTTATATTTGAAATGCTCCTTCCACAAGTTACTCTCCCAAGACGTACACCATGTTGGTTTTTATCACCGTCTTACTCATGCTATTGTCCCCAGCCTGTGGAGTGGACGGGGGGAGTTGTATTTCTTTTTTGCCCAGGGCTTAGATACACATTCCTCCTTTTTCATTCTTTTAGGGACTCCTCTTGCCCTCCATGTGACCTCAATATCCTGCAAACTTCACTCGAAACCCACCCTTCCTCTTTAATACTCACTTGATTCCTTTGGGACAGAATTCATCTCACCTTTGACTCTTCCCATAGCGCCTTCCTTTATGAACTCATCTCTGTCCCCTGTTTCAAGGTTTATTGTGACCCAACTGGAGAGTGGAGAGTCACGCTGAGTCCAAATATACATGGCCCATGAGAAACATGTCCTCGTCATGCCCACGAATCCAGGACACGCATGTTTAAACACTGATGTGCGTAAGCTCACCTGGGAGTTGGTTTAAAATACAGGTTCTGGCCCCACCCCCTACCTTCTGGTTCGGTGTGTCCCATGCAGGTGGCCCATGGACCGCACTTTGAGAATCGCCACTCTAGGACCTAAGTCAAGGTAAAGTTTACACTTCAGTCTGTGATAACATCGGCCTGAGGTTGGGGTACACAGCAGTTGCAGTTAAGGAAAAAGCTGCAGTATGTGTACCTGGGTGTAATATTTATTTACACTTTACTTCATCTTTTATTTCAGGTCCAACCTATTTCTTACTTAGTATTGTGCAATTACTGTTAAATACTGTCATTTTCATAGCTTGCCTTTCTACAAATAGCATAATTAGGAAACTTGCTTCGGTGTTTTCTCTTTCCACTCAAGTAGCCACGCCTGGGCTATTTTAACCACTGAGGCCACAAACCAGATGCTCATCCAACTAATATCTACTGAGTCTTTGCCATCCCAGCGCTGTGCCATGCAAATGTACCTAGGAACTCATGCAAGTAGATTAAATAATTTATCAAGTATGTAGTTGAACTGGTAATCTGGTAGCAGCAGTTGATGAAGCAACTGTCCCATAAGACATAAAAGAGGAAGAACGCCTCTAATCCACGAATTAACCATGCTCTTTCTTATTTCTCATTGCCTCCCTCCCCAAAACCCTTAATTAAACAACCTAAAACTCTCTTCTTCGAACCAGGCATGGGCACCAAGGTAGTGACAGACGGCAGGTCTGGGTCATGTTTTTGTTTTTAGTTCAAGTACACATATAATACACTGTGATTAACTATAATCACCATACGGCACATCAGGTCTCCAGAACTTACCTTATAACTGAGAGTTTATACCCTTTGGTCACTATCTGCCAGGTTCCCCCAACCCTCAGACCCTAGTAACCACCATTCTACCCTCTGCGTCTATGAGTTCAACTCTTTTAGGTTCTACATATAAGTGAGAGCACATAGTATTTGTATTTTGTGTCTGGCTTCATTTACTTAGCATAATGCCCTCCGTGTTACAAATGACAAGATTCTTCATTAAGGCTGAATAATATTCTAGTGTGTGTGTGTGTGTGTGTATCTCACCTTTTCTTGAGCCATTAATCTGTCAATGGACATATGGACATTTAGATTGTTTGCATATTTTGTGAATAATGGACATTTAGATTTTTTGCATGTCTTGTGAATAATGCTACAATGAACACGGGAGTGCAGGTATCTCTTTGAGATACTGATTTTATTTCCTTTGGATATACGAGGGCAGTCCGGAAAGCATCCAGTCATGTAATATGAAAAATAGAGGCATTTATGGCTGGATATTTTCCAAACAGCCCTCATATATATCCAGAAGTAGGATTACTACATCATATGGTAGCTCTATTTTTAATCTTTTGAGGCACCTCCATGCTGTTTGCCATAGTGGCTATACCAATTTAATTCCCACCAACAGTGCACAAGGATTTCCTTTTCCCCCCATCCTTGCTGACACTTGTCAATCTTAATAATAATCTTAATAATAGCCACCATAATGGAATGGGAAAAAATATTTGCAAACCGTATACCTGATAAGGGGTTCATAGCCAAAAGATATAAGGAACCCGTACAACTCAACAACAAGAAAACAAAATCTGATTTAAAAATGGCCAGCGATTTGCAACAACATGGATGGATCTTGAGAGTATCATGCTAAGTGAAATAAGTCAGATGGAAAAGGACAAGGACTATATTGTTTCACTCCTAAGTGGGATATACAACAAAAAGCAACAAACAAGCTCATAGACACAGACGACAGAATGGTGGCTACCAAAGGGGAGGGAGGAGGAGGGGACAAAGAGAGTAAAGGGGGTCACATATATGGTGAGGAAAGGAGACTAGAGTTGAGGTGTTGAGCACACAATGGAGGATACAGATGCTGTATTATAAAGTTGTACACCTGAAACTTATGTAGACCTATTAAGCAATGCTGTCCCAATACATTTAATTTTTTGAAAATGGCAAAGGACCTGATAGACATTTTTCCAAAGAAGACACACAAATGGCCAACAGGTATATAAAAAGATACTCCGTATCCCTGACCATCAGGAAAATGCAGATAAAAACCACAATGAGATACCTGCTTGGATTATGTCCACCCTCCCCCACCAGGGCTGAGAAGGGGAGACTGGACCAGTCCTAACCCAACCGAGAAGGCTGGGAGCCAGGCAGGGACAGTCCCCAAAGGAAAATGCCTTGCTGTGGTCAGAAGAAGGTGATGGGTAACCCAACCCTTACAGGTGTTCTTTTCAAGGGTCTGTCTTCATTCCTCGATCCAGCTGGGTAACCCTATTGCTTCCAGGGGTCATGGCTCTGTCTGGGACCCCCATCCCCATCCCCAGCCTTTGTCCACCAGATTCCTGGGGCTCCACATCCTGTCGCTAGAAACTTGCCCACACTGGTATGACAGGATGAGACATTGGGAATCGGCCACTGGTGATGGGAGAGGCAGGCAGTCTCCCCGTGTCCCCATAACAAATGGGCACCTGTCAGAGAGACACTTAGGAAATGACACGGCCTCTGAAGATCTCCTGCTTGTAGACTTCTAAGTTTTTAGCTGCACCCTGGTTTGGCTATTAATGAATGTGATTATTATCGTTCATTGAGATGGATGGGGATACTAATTGCTTCTTTCCCACGAACCTCTCTTTCCATAACCATACTTATCTTTAGACAACTCACAATCTAAGGACAAATGATTGGCTCTCAGTAGTTAACACTCATTGCATTAAATGGATCAGGAAGAGGGCAGCGAAGGTGAAATTCTATGACTGAGCTGTCCATGCCAATCTGCCCGCCATGTTTCTCGGACCCTCTGCTCGACCATTCTCCTGTCCACTGACTGCCCTCAGAGGTGCCATCCTTCTACCGGCCCCTCCTTCCCCATTCTGTCACTTCTGTGACCACACACACAATTTGTTCCTTAATTTGGGGGGCAAAGAAAGGGAGAAATTTCTTGGAAATAAAGGACTGTGTTGTGGAAGAAAAGGGGTTATGGCATCACACACAAGAGACCCAAATCCTTGATGGTTCCTCAGCTGTGTGACCTGGAGAAGTCACTAGTCTCTGCAACCTGCCTCAGTTTTGTGAAAATAACAAAGACCACCCAAAGATGAACGAAGGACACCAGCCACCGTCACTTGCATTTGGCTGGGGCCCGAAGGCAGACAGAGGGGTGGGAGACCTTCATACAGGACGGGGAACCTTCAGGTCTACCTGACTGCACACTAACCGCTGGGAAAGATGGAGGCAGGCTCCCTAGAAGTGGGGTGTCCTATGTAATTGGTCAGGGCATCTACTTGGCTTTCTGTGGTTGGTCCCAAGCTGGGGGCAGGAGCAAAAATTAGGGAAGATGGCAGTTATTGGCCAAGTCCTGACTATTTGGGGCTGCAGGAGCTATGGGTCGGTGTGCCAGGTCGGTAGCTGGAGAGGTTGTGGGTCAGAGTCCTGTGGCCACTTTCCTACATGATCTGGCCACTGCCCATTTGTCTATTTAGTCTCTCAGCTTCCTCATTGGTAAAATAAAGGTCAAAATAGTCCCTAAGTCAGAGGATTCGAGGGAGAACAATAAGATATGATGCTAAAACCCTTTGTCAGCACACGTGGCATGCATTCATGCATTCCACAAATGGTTTTCATTTGATGATGGGGCTACTGTGAGGGGCAAACGGGAAAGGTCCCTCAGCCCACAGAACTCACGTTCTACTAGCGCTACGTAGCCATAAAGCAGCAAACCATCAATAAAAGATTCCCAGACGGCGACGGACGCTGTGAAGGGAGTCAAAGAGGGCCTGGGAGCATAGTTTTTCTGGGGAGTGGGGCAGGAGGGTACTTTAAGAAAGGGCATTCAGGAAGTCCTCTTAATAAAAATGACATTCAAACCCAAAGGAGCCAGACGCATGATGACCTGCAGGACAGATGTCCAGACAGGGGGACCGAGAGTCCACAGGCCCGACGTGGGGCATTTTCTGGAAGCCTGATGAAGCCCAGGGGGGAGGGGGTGAGGTTCGGGGAGAGATGAGGCTCTGACCTCAGAGAGGGAGGCCCCAGGCGGCTCACCTAGAGGAGTCTGGCTTTCGTTTTAAAAGCAAAGGGAAGTCATTAGCGGGTTGAATCCAGACAGTGAGTGACAGGCGACCTCCTTTGCGTTTCTCACGGACCAGGCAGCTGCAGAGAGGAGGGAAACGCCCCCATCGGCGTGTCTGTTGGAGGCACGCCCACGGCACGCTGCACGTCCACACGGCCTCCAGGTCTTCTGGCCCCTCTTTGCTGATCCCCACGCCTCGGCGTGACTCCCCGCTGCGGGCAGGGGCCTGGAAAACCCAGCCCCACGGCTCTCACAGCCCCCTCCCGCCTTCTCCACGGGAGGAGGGCGAGATGGGTTTCCAGGCCAAACTTTCCTAATTCCCTTCGCAGCAGCTCTGGGTCCCTGGCTGACTTGCCCGAGAAAGAGAAATCGCTTCTAGACGAGGGCCCCAAGCAGGGAGCAGGCCTGCGATTGGCCGGAGATAATCGGGCTGGGGTCCGGTCTCGGGGAATGGCCTGCTCGGGAACATTAGCGAAGGCCACGGGCGTCTCGCTGGGCTGGGGGTGCAGAGCCACGGAATGAACCAGCAGGGGTGGGGGGGGGGGAGTCCTGGTCATCAGAAACTCCACTGGAGCCCAGGGCTGTCTCGGGTCCCCTGGGGGGGGGGGGGGGGGGCTGGGGGCAGCGGGGTCGGGGGAGGACCGGCACTTCCAGGAGCTACCCTACCCTCTGGTTCCTTCCCCCAGAAGTCCTCTTCCCTCAGACTCACTCCTCCATTGGCCCTTAGGGGGTGTAGGGGACAGAGCGTGTTTTAGGAAGATACAAAGGTCCTGAGAGCGACTCTCCGCTGTGGGGCTTGATCCAAATCATGTTCTAGAACATCCATGTTCTCGTCTGTGAAATGGCGATCATCACGCTACCTTGCTCATTTTGTTCAAGAACGAAGGTGCTTGGTATACATGAGAGGGCCTAGTAGGGTCCCTGGAGTGTCCAAGAAATACTGTTCCTTCCGACTCTGCTTGGGATGGAGCGGTACTAAGTGCCTTCTTGGCCCTGGCACGCAATTCAAACCCCACAATGCCCCAGACTCCCCCTGGGTTCCTCCACTGGGGAGGATCGCCCCTTCCCCCTTCGCCGACACCCACTTCTGGCCCCTGCGAGACCACCTGCTGGATCCTTAACAAACTCGCCGTTAGGACAAGACCTGACATTGATGACGTGGTGACAGTGCATCCGTGCATTCTTATCCCATGCCACCCTCATCCCTACCCTGTAAGACTAGAGCTACTGGTACCCCCACTTGAGAAATAAGGAAACAGGTGCTCAAAAAGGCTAAAACACTTCCCCAAACTTACCCGGTCGGTAAGCTGTCTGATGCCGGCCCCCACATCGTGACCGCCACGCGGTGTCCAGGGGACAGTATCCAACTCCCACGCCCTCTGCCCTGGCTCACACCTTATTTTCTCACTCAAGTTTCATAATCACCCAGATAAAGAGGGATTATTCTTGCTCTTGTCTAGCAGACCCATTTCACAGATGAAAACATCAAGGCCCAGAAGGATAAAGGAACTGGCTCAATACCAAGAGCTACTCAACGGTAGGGAAAACGTCAACTTACCTCCAAGTGGTGGGTTTTAACCCACGGGGCATGGAGAGGAGGGACAAAGATCAGCATTGTCACACAGGCTTTCCCCATCAACACAAACATCTCTCCTAGGGAACAAAAATCCAATTATCCTCAAACTTCATTGCTGGTCATGAACTTGAGGCTGAAGCCTCATTTCTAACCACAGAATGGGTCTGGGATGGAAGGATTAACAACCATCGGTTATTTTCTTAATACTTGTCACATTTTCACTGGAGGGCAAAGGAGTTGACATGCCAGGCGAAGGCCCATTCTCTGGGGTCGGCAGTGAAGACCCCAGGGGAAAACAAAGAACTTTCTAGGCTGCCCGTCAACGCCCCATTCTGTTCTCTTGCACAAAAGCTGTCGCCTACCCTCAGATCTTGAGATTTATTGGTCCTA
The DNA here is from genome assembly GCA_004026885.1 of Lyroderma lyra. Classification (NCBI taxonomy): domain Eukaryota; kingdom Metazoa; phylum Chordata; class Mammalia; order Chiroptera; family Megadermatidae; genus Lyroderma; species Lyroderma lyra. The sequence continues at coordinate 39,774 of PVJL010006610.1, read as the reverse complement.
CGTCCATCAGGAGGGCAGGAGCCCAGATGCCATCGCTGTTAAGCCCATGGTGCGGCTCCTGGTCAAGTCTCAGCTGGAGCCCCGCTCTGCCACTTCCTCACAGTGCGACCTTGGGCGGGTGGCTTTGCCCCTCCAAGGATGACCATTGTCATTTGGGAAAGAGGTTATAAAGGCACACCGATCTCACTGCACTGTTGTGAGTATTTAACGAAACCATGGGTATAAAGCCTTTGGCTGAGCGCTAACGCTCAGTAAGAGCCCGAGAAAGAGTAGCTTCGAAAGCCAGGAGCTCCAGGAAGAGAGAACGGAGGGGGAAGCAGACAGGGCTGGCCTTGACACCTGACCCCTTCAGCCATATGACCGGGAGCCCAGTGACACCTGTTCTTAGCTTCGCCATCCTTAAAGGACCCTCACGAGGCTACAATGGAGTACGACCTGAAAAGCATCCCGCCCGGAGACCCTCGCACATCTTTGTCTCCTTCCGGCTGCATCGTTGCCTGGTGCTCAGCAATGCGTACAGATCTGCCATCACCCTCCCGGGAGCCAGAGCTGTTTCCTGCTTGGCACGCTGTCCCCTCCACAGCCCTCCCTGTCCTCGCCCAGGGTCCCGAGGCACCACTCACAGCCCAGTCTTGGCTGCTATCCCCCCCGCCCAAACCCATCAGGCTCCCTTGAGACCCAAGCTGCGCTCCTTCCCATTGGCTCGCTTCCTCCTTATTAAATTCAACCCTGTCACCTCTCCCAGGAGCGGTCCCAGAGGCCCCTCCAAGACAAAGATTAGCATGTTTTCAATACGTCTAATTGCACCCTGGGGAACCCTGCGTGGAGCCTCAGTCCCACCTCACTCCTTACTGACAGTGACTCCTGAATTTCTCCCGGAACCCGCCTCCCCAAACCCCCAACTCCTGTCGAGTCTGCAGACAGGCTTCCTCTCCACCCTGGAAGTCGGGCAGCAGCTCCAATTTCTGTACGAGCCCACGGTGCTTTCCTGACCCATTCGTGTTGGTGCCGACAGGGGCACGTCCCCACTCCACTCACCAGAACACCCAATTATTTTAAATGTCTTCACACAAATTCACGCGTGAACACCACCCTCCCCCAACACGACCATGGGTGGAGACGTTCCCGTGTTTCTGCAAAAACAGATTCTGTGCAGGTGGAGTTTTCGGAGTGAAGGTAAGCCCAGCAGGGCTGCCAGACAAGAGGCGAGCAAGGTGTTCACTCCGGACGTGAACGTGAACCGTGAAAAGCGGAAGACAGAGCCAGCGTGAGAATCCGCAGCAGCTCATCCGGGAGCACGGGGAGGCCCGAACAAGCAGACGACGCTGGCGTGCCGGGAGCAGCTGAGAACACGGAGGAGCGGGTGCAGGAGGGGGCGATGGCTCACGGAGAGGCTTAGGTGGGTGGGGTCACACTGGCACGGTGGGCAAATGCTGCAGTCAGAGCTCTGTTTAGTTTTTAGGGTTTGGTTTTGCAGAGAGCTGGTGGGCAGGCACCCCCCAGTGTACCAGTGCTGGCACGGCACAGCGGTTGAGTAGTTCAAGGCACAAGGAACCGGACAGACTCTGAAACCGCAACAAGTTATTAGGCCTTACTGAGCCGTGATACACTCTGTACAAAAAATTCAACAAGTGTCGAACCACCTTAAAGGGACTCATTCAGATTAAACGCTTTGGTCGCCCTCAGTGTCCTGTCGGACACACAGGAAACACTCTTAGTAATTCTATGACAACAGCCCCTGTAATCAGCTAAAGGTTTCTTTTCTTGCTGTCCCCCTCACATTGTGCCTGACCCACTTAAATTAGATGTTCAGGACAAGACCTGTAACTCAGGAGCAAAATTAAGTTGATACCTACACACATACACATCAGCCCTCCCCTATATATATATATATACTTCCTTTTAGAAGTGCCAAAGTCAAGAAGAAAATTTCCACAACTTCTCATCTCTGCCAACTCATATTTGGGGTGTTTGTTAAAGAAATAGAATTCAGAAAGCCAAGTCATTCTGGGAGGATTTTTCAATAATTGCCTTTTTTTTCCCCCCTTCAGATGCTCAGAGATGATTTCTGCCACCATCAAGATACAGATAAAAAGGAAGTGGAGCGCTTCGGTGGGGAGGCCAGCGGCCTGGTGGGCGGAGAGGTTGTAACAAGGAGATAGCTGTCTCCGGGAAAAGCGAGTCTGTCGTTTTCATGTCCAACCTGTACAAATTGTGCGGCAGAGTTTGAATCACTCTCTCGAGCAGCCTCTGAAAACAAACGCAAAAGCTTTCAAGTTCATTCAAAGTCATTGCAACACGTTCCAGACCTGCATCAATTACCATGACCTCCGTGGGTGTGTACACCCAGTCCCGGCACCCTCACAGAGCCAGAGCGTTGGCCAATCAGCAGAAATGGATGATGGGAGCTTGGGGAGCAGCGCCTGCGCATTAAGGGTCTTTTGGTCGATGGAACTGCCCGGTCTGCAAAGGGGGCTTTGCCTCCATGATCGCAGATTTTGTCACCTACCAGGTTGACACACGGGTGGAACTTGGCTTGTTGTGACTGACGAAAACAAGACAAGCCTGATGTTCTGACCGTTGCGGTATCTGTCTTGTGGCAATCGGGATGAGAACGTGGTCGTTCCCAGTGAGCACACCATGGTTTCTCCTCCCTGGACACTTCAGGTCACCCGTTCAGAGCGGACTATTACCTAGTCTCTTGGGACATGGGGAGAACTTTTGTCTTTCTCACAACCCAGTCCAGCGGCATCCAACCTTTTGGCTTCCCTGGACCACATTGGAAGAACTGTCTTGGGCCACACATCAAATACACTCACACTGATGATAGCTGATGAGCTAAAAAAAGGGGGGGGGGGCGGGTTGCAAAAAAATCTCATAACATTTTAAGAAAATTTACGAATTTGTGTTGGGCCACATTCCAAGCCGTCCTGGGCTGCATGCAGCCCGCAGGCCTTGGGTTGGACAAGCTTGCTTTGTTTCTTGCTTCTCTTCCCCCTCATTATCTTATGAATCCACCTTCTGAGCCAAGTTTATTAGGGGGCAGGGTCAGTGTACCCTAAAATACAATGATCCCAATGCAGCCCTTTCTTTGAGCTCCTGCTTTCTTGGTTTAGGGTTTGATGTGTCTCAGAGCAAGAGGCGATGCTTAAGGAGGTCCTCACTGGTGAAGAGACGAAAAACAGCAATGGCAACAAAACCCCCACATTAGCATACTGAGACCTCTGAGGATGTCTGTCTGGCTCACAATACTGAAAGCTCTAGAAATGGGTGCTGACCCCCTCCTCTGCCATCCCAGCCATAGCTGGGTGACCCTAGGCATGAGCACCTGAACGATGCTGGGCAAACTGGATTCCCTACTGGGAATCTGACATTCGGAAGACTAAGATTTAGAATACATCTGTCACTGATGCTGAGTCATGGCCCTCTAAAGACAAACATTGTGGATTCTTGAGCTTCTGTCCCCAGAGCAGACCTGATTCCTGCCTTAATGATTCTTGGTTATCCAGGACTTTCTCAATAGAGTCCCACGTTTTTAGACTAAGTTCACCACAGTCTATTTCTATTGCTTGAAAGCCAGTAACTTTCAGCAATACAATAAAATTTGGAGAGGGTAAAAGCAAGCAAAGTGGACAAGGAATATGACCAATGGGTCCTACGCTCGTTATGTGTTGAGTGTGAGGAGTCTGTGTGTCGAAATCGGACCCAAGTTAGAATCCCAGCTCGGCTGCCTGCTGGCAGACTACTTTAGAAACTCTCACCTCATGTCTCTGGGCCTCGGTTTCCAGGTCTGTAAAATGGGCAGCACACTGCAGACCTCTGCGGGCCATTCTGAAGAGTACATGAGACACCACGTGTAAAGCCCACCATGGGCACATAGTAGGCAATAGCCAGTGCTCTCCAAGTGGGAATCCAGAGACAGAGTTGGGACTGTCCTCCCAGGGTCACGTGGGATCCAGGAATGGTCATGGTGGCAGCAGTTGTGAGGCTGGTGCAGCCTGGCTCTACCTAACTTACTTAAACCTACTTAAAAGTACAGACAAATGGTGCCTCACAGAGCCTCCCCTTGGAGAGGCTAGTCCTTCAGAGAATGGCATGACCGACATTCAGAAAGCAGGTACATGAACCCTAACCCCTCAGGTGTCCCTTGTAAAAGGAAATTTGGGGGAACCTCTGAGCAGGGACCAAAAGCAGAAGGATGAACAAGGGTCATGGGTCCCAAGTCACTGCATACATGCAAAGCCTGATGGCCTGAGACCTACATTTCTAGTCTACTATCACTCCAATTTTTACTGTCCCCGCCATCCGCCCACGTCAAATACCAGTCACCCATTCCTTGGTGTACAAGCAAAGCTAATGGAGGTGGGTTGAGTCCGTTTCCCATCGACCTCTGAACATTCTCCCATCAACACTTTAAATTGGGGGTATAAAGCCTTGGGGAAGAACAGGACAAATACCGCATGATTCTACGGGTATGAAATATTCAGAATGGGCAAATCCATTGACACAGAAAGTAGATTAGTGATCACCAAGGATAGAGGAAGGAGAGAATGAGAGGTGACTGTTAATGGGCACAGGGTGACAAAAGTGTTCAGCAGTACAACAGCGATGATGGTTGCATAATGTCACGAATGAACACAAATCCACTGAACTGTACACTTCAACCCTTTTGGTGCGATATTCGGATAGATGCGGATGAATATTTCCATCCACTGACTGGTGTTTGAGTTTACCCCATGAGCTCAAAAACACTTTTCTCCATTTACAAGATTTTTTAACACGTTGTCTTGTGGCTTGCACTATCAACAGCAAAGATGTTTCATATGCCACACTGTGTCACATTTTGTGATAAATTTTTTATGTCATCAATGCCATTAGATTCTAATTTGTCTATATTTAAATGTAATTGATGCCACTTAGGATGTTTTGAGTATTTTTTGCTAAAATTCAATGTAATGGTAAATGTATCACTGTGTAACAAAAATTTTAAATGAAAATATCATTTATAGACAAAGCAGTTCAACATGTTATTAATTAAATGCATAAAATAGTCAAAATATCAACTTTTTATTTTTTGCGGCTTTTTGACACATTTTGGGACAAAACTTGAAGTCAATGAATGTGGTGAAAGGTTTAAAGGGGTGAATTTTGTGATATGTGAGATATAGGTCAATGCAAAAAAAAATGAACAAGTGGGAAATGGAAAAGAAAAGGGAAGAGAAAATGGGAGAAAGGAACAGTCAGGATGAGGCCCTTAGGAGTTAGAGGTAACTCTTAGGAAAAGTCCAAGATTGTGAGGTTGGTGGTTAGGAGTCAGACTGCCTGGGTTCAAGTCCCAGCTCTTCCCCTTGTCAGCATTTCTACTTTGGTCTCACGGCCCCGAAACTAAGGTACGATCTGCAGATTGTTTGAATGATCCACGTACAGTGCTGAGCACGGTACCCGAGACATACCCAGAGCTCAGTAAATTTTCCTTAGGGTCCCGGAGAAGGAAGGAGAACATTGGGGTAAAGGGAGTGGAGGATTAGGGTGGAGGAAAAGGAGAGGCAGGTGGTGGAGCTGGAGGAACAGGAAGCCGGGAGGGAAAGCAGCAGTGCAAGAGGTTGGGGCTCTCTCTGAGCTGGGGAGATGGTCTGGGCGGTCCTTGCAGATTTTGCTAATTGCAGGGAAGGCAAGAGAGGTGGCATGACAGAGTGGCCGGGAAGGAGCACTGCTTTCGTAAGATGGCCTCTTGGAGGAGGTGACACTAGAAGGTGATATGTGCACCATGAAAAGGAGCCAGGGTGCCCAGGCAGTGGGAAAGAGCATTGCAGGATGTACAAGGGCCCTGGGGCAGAACTAGTTCACCTTGCACCAGCCCAGACCCTGCAGTCCGAGCACTTCCTTCCCACCCCCTGCTTGAATGACGTCAACCAGGACCGTAGTCCTGCAGGGCGGCTTGTGTTTCAGGGTCTCCCAGCTCTCCCAGTGAGCCAGGAATGCAGGGTGTCTGTCCTCTCCCCTTCTAGGGCAAGGCCAGGCCCAAGGTGGGAAGAGAAGGCTGCAGTGCATACTGGGCCTGCACTGTGCTGGGTTCCTTAGGGTCCATGGAGTGCAGCTACCCCAGACTGACCCTGTGCTGCAGGGCCAGCCAGTACCACCCCACCCACTGTCTGTACAGAGGAGGAAACTGGGGTTCAGGAAGATGAAAGAGCTGATTGAGCCCTTCAGTCAGCCACTCAACAGTATTTATGGAGCCAGATGACATCTCCAGGGCTGTGGTTGCATCAGGGACAAGACAGAGTTGTTGACATTCTCCCAGGGGGAAAGAGACAATACACAGAAGAGAAATCACTACATGCGATGATTACAGATTGTGCAAACTGTGAGGAAGGCAAGAGGGTGGCACGGCAGGAGTGCTGCTTTCGTGAGATGGCCTCTGGGAGGAGGTGACACTAGAGGGTGATATGTCAATGATGAAAAGAAGCCAGGGTGCCCAGGCAGTGGCAAAGAGCATTCCAGCACATACAAAGGCCCTGGGGCAGAATTAACTCACCTTGCACAACACCAGAAAAGAAAAGAACACAGCATAGGCCTACCCTTGTCGCCAACACTGTGTTTAACTCATACAGGTGCACAACTGATGCTTAACAAATGTCTGTCACTCAGGTTCCTCTCACAGGACCTCGAAGCTTCCAACCCCATGAGACTAGGAAGTCCTCCAGGGCAGCAGATAGTGTCTCTCGGTCTGTATCCCCAGAGCCAGGCGTGATGTCAAGGCCATGGCCAGAAGCATTAAGAAGACCGTGGCTCTTCCGTGCTTGCTGAGCGAGGTGACATGGGATAGCGGAAGCACCCCAGTGTCAGGGACACCCAGATTCAAACCCCACGCCTGCCTACAGGTGTCTGTGTAATTTAAGCCTTGGTATTTGCCCTCCTCTGTGAAATGGGTACACAATGGACACCTCCCCTGGGGTGTGCTGTGAGCACAAAATCAAATAACGCAGTTAAAGCCCAAAGAATAGGCTGGGTCTGGGGTAGGATATTTTTTTTTGTTTTTAATCATGGAATTTTGTTTTCATCCAACCGACATCGAGCTCTTTAAGTCAGCCCCTGTCTTGCGCTGCGTCCTTTGAGCCTCACCGGCGACCCTGAAGGGCGACACCAGTTTTGCCCCCACTTTACAGCAAAGACCAGCGCGCCCAGAGAGGTGAAGTAACTTGCCTAAAGTCACACCGCTGTAACTAGCTAACAAAGGAGCTCGGGCGCCAGACCCACCACACTGCCCTGCCCCTTCCCCAGGGGGGTCTGCGAGCTGTTTTTCACGTAATTATTTCCCCCTCCCGTGACATCGATGACAGCTGCCAAGCCAAGCCTCTCTGTCCTGGCAGTGTCGGACAGAATTCGTTTACCCAAAAGGCAGGGACAGGAAGATGCATGTCGCCCCCACCCGCCGCCCCCTTCCCACAGCCGCCCCCTGCTGCTCTAGTTAATAGGCATCAGCCCCCCGCCGCCCCGTCTGACTGCTCCCCCAAACGCAGCCCAAGCAGCCAATCAGCGCCTCCCTCCACGGGGCAGAGCCTAGCAGAAGCCAGCGAAGTGGGGGGCGGGGGGCGCCGCCCCGGCTTTTGGCGGCTCCCCGTCTGCGAACCCCGGGAGCGGACGACCTGGCATTTCCCGGGCAGCCCACGCGGTCCCTCTGCGTTGTCAGCCTTCGGCGTGATTACCCAGCCACTTAAATATGCATGAGCCGTCTTTTAGGGGGCGGGGGGTGCTAAGTTCACGCCTCCGTATGGCACGGCCCACGGCGAGCTGCGGGCGGCCGGGGCGCAGGGCGCGGGGCGGGACCGGACGCGACGCTCCCGGCTTCCTCTCGCCGCCGCCGGCCCCCCGGGAAGGGCGCCTTTGTTCACCACCTCCTGGGGGTGGGCTGCTGCGGGCGTCCCCGGCAGACAATGCCCACGTTCATCAGCACTGAGCCCAGACCACTGGCGTCGAGCTGGGGTTCTGGAAGGGGAAGGAGACGCGGCGGGGGACGGGGAGACGCGTGCGAGGGACAGCAGCACCCCCAGCAGCAGCTCCGCCACCTGGAAGAGGGTGCGGGTGGCGGGGGGGAGGGCTGAGGGCTCCGAGAGACTCAGCCTGGGGAGAGAGGAAAGCTGTTTTTCCCTTCACGTCAAGGCGAGGATCCTGCTCCCATCTGACCCAAAATGTTCTGAGCAGGACTCCCAAAGGGGGCCTTCTGACACCTGCAATGTAGCCCAGTCAGACCAGGCTGACCAGACGTGCCGTTTGGTCTGGGACAGAACTGTTGTTTTCTGTCCCCTTTAAAACAGGGCCTCTGGTCAGCCCACCCAAAGGCCATCTGGAACTGTGGGCTTGGGTCAGAGATCTAGCACAAGGAAGGTTAGTCCGGTACTGGACCTGGGTCCTCCCCATCACTGCAGAGAGGGAGCTGGCTGCTGGACCACTGACAGGGTGGTTCATTGGAGAGCACGGAATACCGCAAGGAGAGGGGGACCTGAACCCCACTCCAGATAAACAGAATCAGAATACCTGGGAAGAGGAGCCCGGGAACCTGCATTTACAATCGACTTCTGCGGTGGTTCTCGTGCACACTAAAATTTCAGAACCTCTGGGCTACCCTCAAGGTCCTGAACCCTCTGTGGACATTAGAATTTGTAATAGGGAACTTTAAAAAGTACCGGCGGCCCAGGACGCACCCCCAGCAATCCTGATTTAGTCCAAGGGCAGTGTGGTTTGGCCTTTAAAAGCCCCCCATGATGCTGAGGTGCAGCCTAGGTTAGTTCTGGTCTAAATTAGTTCTTCAGACTCTTCCAGCTCCCGCAGTGGAATCTGGGAAAAAATTGCAGAGGGTTGGAGTAATGGCCAATGTAGTCAGCCAGTGGAAGGAGAGTGAGAGGAGAGGGGGAGAAGGGAGGAGACAGGAAGGGAGGGAGGGAGGGAGGGAGGAAAGGAAGAAAGAGTGGGCCACTGGAACCTTTTGAGAACTTTCTAATGCACCAAGCAAAATATTTTGAAATTTTAGACAACACTGCTCTTTATACAATTACTTATTAGAGGGTACTGGCGTGCGGTTTGAATCACAAATTGCATGCTAATGGCCTAATTCATAAACCATTGACATTCTTTATGACTCCTCAGCGTTCAGAAATGAAGAATTTGTGTTCAAAATATAATTTGCATTGCAAAACCCAATAATTTAGTTTCTCATATTCATTAATGCCTAAAACCACAACACATAACTTATCCCATTCCAACTCCCTCCTCAGGACCCTGGGGAAAAGGAGTGTTTCGGCCAGGAATTCAAGTATTGCTTGTTAGGGCCAAGTTTGGAGCTGCTCCAAGAGGTGTTGTAAGGGGAAGCCATGCTGTTCTTCCTTTCGGAGCCTGCCCTGAAGGACACTGTCACAGCAAGATCCTAGAGGGAGAAGGGCCTCTCAGGCACATACCTATGTAACCATCCCCAACTCAGGAACCCCATCTGAGACTACAATTCCTTCTGAAAGAGATGCGCGATTTCCTGTGAAACAGTCAGTGGGGACTCTGTGACATCATCGCTGTAACATTCAATTGCCCAGACCGGGGGACACTCAGAAACGTTGTCCATCAGCAATTCAGTGGGAAAGCCTGTAAAGCACTCTGTGAACTGGAAATGGAAAATATTCTCTTGGTAGATACATCTCCTATGAGAGGGAACTTGCCTCATTGATACGAGGGGCCCAGCTGGATCCGTAGCCTGCCTGGCTATTTTTGCTTTGTGGTCCAAGATAGGCATCGTTGAAAGGAGAGAGAGATGTCTGTGGAAGAGCCAATGAGCATGCTTACCTGGCTCAAGTGCCCCTTAGGAACAGGCCTTTTGAGATTCTACCTGGGGTTCAGCTTAGGCTGACCGTCTTAAATGGGACAGTACCGTATTTTGTTTTGTTTTTTCTGTCCTTTTTTAAATGGTACATATGGTCAACCCTAGTTTGGCTTCGACCCATCTATCTTGGTTGGATACACTTGATGGGAATGTGCTAGTGTAAATTTTTTTGAAACAATATGGGGTTGGCTGGGTCAAACCAGAACCTTTCAGAACCAAGACCTGAGCGTCATGGTCATGAAATTGAACCAACACAATTCCTGGAGTCAGAGATACCACATTTTCATTTTCGTTCTACAGCTAACCAGCTGTGTGAACTTGTCCCAGTCAGGTCCTCTGTCTGGAACTTGTTAATAGAGAGGTCTGCGTGTCACGATCCCTAAACACTCTTCCAACACTGACACCCCTAGGACTTCAGGATCTGACCATAGTATCATGACTGAAATTAGACACTGGTTACTCCTGTCTGGTGCGTCTGCCCGAAAGCCCCTAGAAGGTCAAAGACCAATGAACTTACTAGAAAGTAAAGTGGTCCATTAAGAGGAACCACGTGTGTCTCATTTAGGGCTGTATCCCCAGCACACAGCACACATCATGCACCCAGACAATACTTAAGAAATAATCACTCATTCATTCAACAGATGTGTTCCGAGCACTGACAGCGTGATGGTCTACATTGGGCAGTAAGGAGACAGCGGCGAACAACATGAAGTCCTCACCTTTCTCAGACAGATGACAAACAATTCTAGCACACCAAAATCAACAAAACAAACAAGCTCAAATAGCGATGATAGCAGACAAAATCAGGTAATGGGATGGAGAGTGGTTGAAATGAAAGGCTACTTTAGATTACATTCTCCAGCACATTCTATCTGACATCTGACAGAACATTTAAGTTGAGAGCTGGACGACCATAAAAGGCCGCTGTGGGGAGATGTGGGAGCAGAGCATTCTGGGAAGAAGGAGCAGCAAGTGCAAAGGTCCTGAGGCAGAAACATGCATTGTGTGTTCACAGAGGAAGAGCCAAGGCCCATGTGGATGGAACATCGTGAGCAAGAGGCGATAAGTAGGAACCATGGGAGTGGGTCATGTAGGGCCTTGCAAGCTCGTAGTCAGGGGTTGGGATTTTATTATAAGTGTGATAGAAAACTCTAGATTGTTCCAAGCAGATGAATGGCACGATCTGATCCCTAGCACTAGAGATCTCACTGGATGCTTCACAGAAAATTGAATCAATGGAGTGCATAGCTCCTTCATGGAAGAGAGTCACGCTGGGAGAGTGACACCTTTCCAGGAGAAGGACACAGCCAGGCATTTCAGAAAGCCCTGCTACAGTGATATCTGACCCTAAAAGCCACACTCCCTGCCTGGCACCGTCACCTCTGTGTGAAGCCCAAAGTGTCTCTGTTGTTGAGATTTGTTCAACTCCCTCCTCCTCCCATTCCCGCAAGCACAGCAGCCCTGTAGTTAGGCAAGCCATTCGTCAGCAAGTCCAAAAGAGTCCTTGTGCATATTTGAAAGGCCAAAGTGCTACATCATCGAACTCTGCCCAGATGGGGACAAGGCTTCACAGTTCAATGACAGGGATGAGGCCATGCCACACAAGATCGCAGACAATTAATCTATGCAAATGGAACTCTTCAGAGGGGACTGAAGGACTCACGTCAGCGCCAGAGACAAACCAGGCCATAATGACCACCATTAAGATTTAATACAATTTGCTTATTTAAAAAAAAAAAAAAATGGAATTCCTCGTGTCCTTTCTGGCTATCATTTATCCCACAGGGAAAAATGTGAGAGATGGGCAGAGTGGAGGTTGGAGGACTACTTGGAGGGGGGATCTTGGGCCAAATTCCTGAGAAAGGGTCTTTCCTAAGGCATCTGCGTTTGTAGGAGGTCCTCTGTTCTGCTCCCATCACTATTTTCCCTCTGGGAGGGATGGAATAATATGCTTAAATGTTGGTAGGCAAGGTTATGAGGTGGGCAAGCTGGTAGCTAGTTGTTCCTGACCTTGAGCTTTAGCATCCTTGTTTTAAAAATGGAGGTGAAAGGAAAATCTATGTCACGGGGTCAGGGTGAGGATCGAACAGATGGTGCAGGCAAGGTGCAGAGTGCTGAACTTGGCACATGGTCAACACTGGATGCATAAAACCATGGTTGTCGTCACCATCGTTATTAGTGTCATTGTTATGGTGGTCCTGTTAGATCCTGGACGTGGGGCTTTGGCGAATCTCCCAACCTTCCCACAACATGGAGTTCTGATGGCCTCTTCCCGTTGGGTTCTTGTGAGGATTAGACACGGTAACATGGGCCCAGCACTGAGGAGTGCGTAAGTCCAGCAGACAGCCGCTCCCATCATCACGAACATCTTCATCGTCTCCAGTGAGTGGCTTCATCCTCAGGTCAAGGTGTTTTGGGACTGGAGTTGGTGCTAAGATGCTGCAGGAGAGGTGTGGTTGAAAGAAGAAGAGGCAACAGGAAGTTTCACCATCTAGATGTCTGCTCTGCCGAAGCCCGGTGCCTCAGTGTACCCAGTCAGCAGATCAGAAATTATATGGGACCTGCAACTCTTCAATAGCATCGTTTTTAAACAAAGCGCAAGGATAGACACTAAGGCACTAAGAAGGGTTAAAAAGTTCCGGATACATATAAGGTGTGGATGGTTATTGTTTATTACGGAAAGAGGAAGATGTTTTGTTATTATTTTAATTCCTCCAGCCCTGAGAGAGCAGATAAATCAGAGAAATGTCAAGACAGAGTGAAGCGTGCATTTCCAGGATCCAGAGTACAGAGTTTCATTGGGGTTTTTATTTTTCTTTTTGCAATCTTTGCTGAAAGACATTTGAAGTGAAGTTAATAATTGAAACATAATGAATAATTGCAGTTTGGGGTCCACAGCACAATCATAATTGCCAGTTTATTACTTTTTTAATATATTGGGTGAGTATTAATAATATTGAAATAATGCGAGAAGATCATGGGAAATAAATGAAATACATCATTTGTCAAGGAAAAAGAATTTCCAAACTGTAGGCACCGCTCTTAGGAGTTCTGTGACGAATGAGGCATTGCACTGAGTCCTTCATCGTGGGGACATTACCTGCATATTTGGGTCCTGAAGAATGCTCAGCAGGTCAAATAAAGGTCAAGGTAGACAGATCATATGCTTAAATGTTGGTGGTGGTGTTGAAGGCAGAGGCACCGGTGGGTAAGGTTGCAAGGTGGGCAAGCTGGTAGCTAGTTGTTCCTGACCTTGAGCTTTAGCATCCTTGTTTTAAAAATGGAGGTAAGAGGAAAATCTATGTGACGGGATCAGCGTGAGGATTGAACAGATGGTGCAGGCAAGGTGCAGAGTACTGAGCTTGGCACATGGTCAACACTGGATGCATAAAACCATGGTTGTCGTCACCATCACTGTTATCAGTGCCACTGTTATGGCTGTACCGCCATCTTGGATGTGCTTCTTGGGGTGTGTGGAACATGGGGTGGAAGAGAGTCCCAGAGCTAGGAATAACAATACCCAGGTTTTAGTCCATGGCTCTTTAGTTTGACCTTGGACAAGTCCCTTTCCCTCTCAAGACCTCACGATCCCCACTGCAAAACGAAAGGCAAAAACACAGAAATAAGATGAAGGTGTTGGAATAGATCCTGAATCTCAACTCTTTCATCTCTGAGAACCCATTTTTGTTATTTCTGTCCCCCAGGGATTGAGTGTTTGGAAGGCGCCTCATATAATAATTTGAATGTCACTAAATTCACCACGCCTCGTCCTGTTGTGCAAGAAGAGGGTGGGCACTACACTTCCCCACCTGTGAAACCAGAAGCTTGATTTAGGCAGAGGCCTTCAACTCAGGCATCTCAACGCTGGTGAACCACGCCTGGCAATGGAGAAGTCACAACTGATTTATGGCTCTAATCAACTAAAGTGATGATGTCTGCAAATGAGGCCCTAAAACGAGTTAGAGGGATTCGAAGGTCCCTCTGACACGGCCGTCCTTGCTTCTTTATGTCCAGACATATTGCCTTTAATATGCTGCCACATCTACGGCACTTACAAAACGCGGGGTGCCCAGCTGAGGAAATGAGTGATAGCAAAGAGGCGGACTTGCACCTGAGTGAGGTTCTGAGCCTCGCCTGTCTCTGTCGTGTATCCTCAGCCTGTGGTAAAAGGCGGCTCGGTGGGCCCGGAGGGCAGAGCATTGAGCCAAAGAGGGTTATGCTTCCGCCTTAAGAGCTCTCGGAGCTTGCCTTGGGGTTCAGACTCACTTGGGACCTATTGCCCTTCCTTATTTCCAATGTCTCCCTTTTGGAACAGAAATACCGATTTCACTTCCATCCCATTGTGTATTCTGGAAGCACATAGCTTGTCTGGTGTCACAGGTGCACAGCTGGAGGGGAATTTGCCTCAGGGTGAGTCGTGCCTCGAGCCTCACCCATTTCTGAGTCAGGTGATATTTAGAAGAGACTTTGGATTTCAGACTTCAGAGAATGCCCACGCAAGTTACGATTTGGGGCCTGTTGAGAGGTGATGAATGTATCTTGCATGGGAGCAGGACCTGAATCTGAGGGCAGAATGCTGAATGTACGTGTCCTCCTAAATTCATATATTGAAATCCTAACCCCAGTGGGATGGGGTTAGGAGGTGGGGCCTTTGCGAGGTGAGAAGGTCAGAGGGTGGGGCCATCGTGAATGGGATTAGCGCCCTTGTAAGTGAGGCCCCAGAGAGCTCCCTCGCCTCTCCTGCCATGTGAGGACACAGCAAAAAAACAGCCATCTCTGAACCAGGAAGCGGCACCTTGATCTTGGCCTTCCCAGCCTCCAGAACTCTGAGAAATAAATTCCTGTGGTTTATAAGCCCCTCCGTCTGTGGTATTTTTGCTATAGTAGCCCAAAGGGGCTAAGACAACTGACGCGAACATTTTAATGAACATTCTTCTCAATTCATACAGATATCTCTCCATAGATTCAACTTTAAACAAGTTAAGATACGTGCTCAACTCCATTCTGTGTGTCTGGTTTTTTGCTTTGTCCCTGTTTGATTCTGTGCCAGGGACTTCTTTCTGTTACAGCCAAGCCCTGCAGAATGTTTCCATTGTATTGATTCACCGTTAATAATTTACTATTGACATCCTCACAGCCATCAAAGGGCAGCTGTAAAAAGACCAGGAAAGCTCTTTGTGTACTGATATGGAACAATCTCCAAGACGAGTTAAGTGCAAAAAGCAAGCTTAGAACATTGTTCACTTTGCTCCCATTTGTGTAAAATAGAGAGAGAGAGAGAAGAAAAGAAAAAGAAAGGTGGAGCAGGAGAATACATGAACATACTTGCTCTCGAAGGGAAGGCACACAACAATGGTTTGGTTAGAAGGACCCTGCAGACAGGGCCCTGAGGCAGGAAAAACATCTCAATGCACATCTACTGTATCTATGGAATTTGGGACCGTATGTGATCGTATTGACATAATACAAAATATGTGTTATGTGGGAGTTCCCTGGTGGAGTAGTGGCTAAGGCTTTGGCGCTCTCAATGCTGCGGCCTGGGTTCAATTCCCAGCCAGGGAGCTACCTCCCACCAAAAAAGAAGAAAAATACGTGTTACGCTTTTATGTTCTTTTTACTTCGCTCTCTGCGTGTACAATTTTAATAGAACACATAGATTTACCAATACTTACTATAATAGATAAATATAACAATATTTACCTTATATCATTTATAATGGATGTATTTGTAACTTTGAAACATAGCTGATCACTGTAGTCCCAGCCCCCAGCCAAGTAGCCAGAATGACAGGAAGAGCTCAATAAATATTTATTGAATAAATATATTGATTATTAAAATTTATTTGTGAGTTGGGGTTTTTTGTAGTTATTTCTATTCTTTCTCAATTTGGGGGGGTCACAATCTGGGTATTACACATGTGAAGAAAGCCCACCTTGTATGTGGGGAGAGCAAATATTTGAAAAGCCCTGGGCCAGCTTTGGGCAGGATCTTTTTGGCTAATAGGATCCGGAATTCCGAGACAGGATCTGGAATGCAGGATTCAGGCATCATTTGCCTCTGAAAAAGGAATTAGGGAGTGGGTGTGTGGGAAGATGGGTGAGGCTTTGCCAGAGCCCAGAGCTTTCTTGTAAGACACAGTGTCTTTAGTTGCACTGTCATGGCTGCTCGATGCCCTGAATCGATTCAGGTCACACATCGCTTCTGGTTCGGCAATTACTGTCAAATAAAAACATGACGGTGTGTCCTCATCCACCTTATTCACCAGATCTGGCCCCATGTGACTCCTGGCTCTTCCCCAAAGTCAAAATGACCATGAAAGGGAAACGTTTTGAATCTGTAAAATGGGGATAATACTGATTGCACCGAACTCACTGGATTGTTTTAAGTCTTGAAGGAAAATGCCTGGCATATAGTAGGTGCTCAAAAAAAAAAATAAATCTCAACTATTATTCCTGCTATAGCGGCCTCCATCGTATCCAAGGTCTGGGAGTTAATGACAGGTTCAGAAAAAGACTGGGAGATGCGGGAGTTGATAGGGACAGATGTCACCGAACTGAAAGAGTCAAGAAGCAGTGAGATTCAATTCACTCACTCAACCAGTTTTCACTGACCACTGACCACGCCTCAGCACCGCACGAGGTGCCAGGAACCAGTGACAGGCAGAGGTGGACACAGCTCCTGCCCGCTTGGAGCTCACATTGTGCTGAGAGACGTGGGTGCGGATCACACGAACAAACGTAAGGTCGCTACCGTGGCAGGTGCTGCCGGACAGCCATGTGAGACGTTTCAAGAGCTGCTAACAGGAGATTGGATCTCAGGGAGGTTAGAGCAGGCTTCTCTGGCAGTGATGTGGAGCCAAGATCTGAAGGATGACTAAGGATTATTTAGGTGGAAAGGGGCAGCAGCACGTGCCAAG
Source organism: Lyroderma lyra (assembly GCA_004026885.1). Lineage (NCBI taxonomy): Eukaryota > Metazoa > Chordata > Mammalia > Chiroptera > Megadermatidae > Lyroderma > Lyroderma lyra. Next base: position 22,993 of record PVJL010006610.1, on the reverse strand, counting down.
TCCCTGTGGCCAGCAGGCACTCTACCTGCACAAAGAACTGAGAAAAGTCCACGATCGCCGGAGAGAGGCTGCAAAGGGTAGCGTGGAGGGAGGTGAGGCCGGGAGCTGGGGACGGGGCAGCCCCTTGCATGGCCTAATGGTAATAACAGCCACAAAAAGGACCGCAGCCATCACATATTAATCACTTGCTGTACGCCAGGCACTGTCCTGGGCATGTTATGTTATTTCATCTAAACTCACAACAATGCCAGGAAAGTGGTGGCATGATCATCCCCACTTGACAAACAAGGAAACCAGCTAAGGAACAGAGATGAGACATCAAGAATTTGAACCAGTTACATCTAGCTCAAAAGGCCTTGCCGTCTCTCACTCGCCACACCATGTCACTTGTCACACAAACTGGAACGGCAAAAAGGACATTACTAATAATGTCACAACCCCACACAGATAAGCCAGAACTATCCCAGGGCAGTATCTCAGGATAAAGAACCTAAAAGCCCTTTGTAAGCAATGACATCTATTAAGAGACCAGAGACAATTTAAACTGACCGTAGAGTTGAGGGAGAGAAGGAATCTCCGTGTCAACAGAGGGTTGTTTCTTGGACAACTCCTCCCTCTATTACAGAGGGAACCCCATGGTCCCAGTGCCACATCTAAAATATAGTTGCCATTTCAAAAACAAAAATTAATTAACGTCTATTTTATTAATGGTTTAAAATATAAATTTAAAATACGACGAACGAGTGAGAAACAGCCGTCTGTTTCCGTGCAAATGTCATGCTCTCCATCAATAAAATCACCGACCGAGAAGAACACACCAGGGGCCACCATATTTCCTGCCTGTCAGTGTGACAGGTGACTGGAGTTTGCCCAAGTCACCTTGGCAGAAGGGTTCCACTTGGGAGCTGGGAAGCTTCTGGAATTCTGCAGGACCTGGGAGGCCTGATTTTGGAGGGGAGGGGAGCTGGCCCCAATGGAGATGACTTGAAGAGATGTCACAGAGTGGCCTGACGTGGATGTCACCACACAGGACACCGTGGTGGCTGGGAAAAAAACTCCTGAATACAGTAGACTCTCGGTTAACTAGAACTCAAGCAACCAGCATTCTCAAGCAAAATACCTTGCCGGTTGCTTGAGATTTTGCTGGTTGCCTGAGAGTGCCGGTTGCTTGAATTCCGGTTAACGGAGCATCTGCTTACATTTATCCGGCATCTCCCAATCCCCATGGGTGCCGGTTAACTGAGAGTCTCCTGTATTAGGATGAAACACGGCAAGATGGTAGCATTGCCCAGCAGAAGTCACCCATGCTCACCCCCTCTGGTGGAGGTATCGGGGACAGTCCAGGTCGGGGGTCCCTTGTTCTAAGGAAGACGTGAAGCCAGCTTCTCCTCCACCACCACGTTTCTCCTGCTGCGGCCGAGGCCCAACTGTGGGGCCCTTTCCCAAATGTTCTGTCCAGATCTCTACTGACATTTCGTTTTCTCGTTCTCGAAGTCTTACAAGAGATGCCTTATCTTCTCCCTGGGTAGCAGTCCACCAGGCTCACCTGTTTCCTATTTTTAAAGAAATCCAGACAAGGACTTGCTATGATCCCAGAAGTCGGCTCCACCACATTCACATTCGATTTGGGGTTGACAAAGCACGATTTGGGGTCAACTCACTGTGATCTGCATCAGCTGTTCAAAAACTTCAAGTGCGTAAGAATGATGGGGGGAGGGGGCAGTGGGTGGTTCCAAATGCAGACATCTGGGCTGGGGCCTTCCAAATGCTGAGTCGTGGGTTGAGGGCAGGGGCAGGAGTGCGCCCTGTACCCAATCGTCCCAGGTGAGTCCAACGCAAGTATTAATAGTCTGAGGACTGGCTGAATAAGCCTTGGCAACAGGTGGGGGGTGGAGCGGGGGTGGGTGGTTCTCTGGGGGACCTGGGGGACTTCCCCTCCAGAAGCACGTCAGCGTCAACCCCCCAATCCTCCCGGCTTTTCCCCACACCCCGCTTCAACACCAGGCCTGAGCAAACCCAGTCTTCTGAGGCCAGATTGAAATGCCAGGATGTATGGAGATTAATCACAGAATAATACCAACTGCCGCTTATCGGCTCCCGGATAGCTGACATAAGTACCCTACAAGCAACATGAAAATGTTATAGTGTAATAACTCCGGGCCCGAGGAAAAGGCAGCGCTGCTGATAACACGGAAGTGGAGAAGAATACAGAATAGAGCCCTTAGAAAACTTTTAATTAATTTTTCCCCCTTTCAGCATAATTGATGTCAATTCAGGCTTCAGTGTTTTCAAAGTGCTCGGCCTCGTTGCAAAGAAATTAGGGCCATTGCCGGCTGACTATAGAGCAAAATGGGGGGGCAGGGGGGCCCTGAGAAGGACAGGCAGCCATAGGAGCATAGACTGTGTCACTTCCCCCATTTAAAACTCTTTCATAGCTCCCTGTTTCTTGCCCTGCAAACCCCAAAACCAAGGTCCTCTGGTGTCAGTCATGATCCTTCATGGGGGAGGGGGCACTTGTTGGCCTGCTTTGTCAATCTCACCTCTTGCCTCTCCTCCACGTGCCTCAGTCTCCCCGGTGCTCCGATTCTGAGTCCACTGGGGCCACTGGGGCTGGGTGGCCTTTAAACAACAGGAATGTATTTCTCACAGTTCTGGAGGCTGGGAAGTCCAAGATCAAGGCGCCGGTAGGTCCCTGTTTGGTGAGAACCTACTTCCTGGTTCACAGACGGCTGTCCTCGCTCTGTGTCCTCACATGGAGGAAGGGGTGAGGGGGCTTCCTGGGGCCTCTTTATAAGGCTCTAATCCCTCATCACTCCCCGTAGGCCCCACCTTCAAAAGCCATCACATTGGGGTTAAGATTTCAACATATCAATCTGGGGGGACATAAACATCCAGTCCATTGCACGTTCATTTCTCCAAACCCTTGCACTTGATGCTCGAACTGCCCGGACAGCCCTGTCCACCCCTTCCCCACCCACTTCTGGGCCTAGCCAACCCAACTCATCCTGTAAAACACAGCTCATGTCACCCCCTCCTGAGAGCCTTCCCGCCCCACCTGCAGCCCAGCTCTCTGTGTTGGGTTTCCAATGCCTCCTGATGGCTCCTCTAACACAGAACTGATCCCACTATGTTGTTTGAGTCGATTTATCTCTCTCTTGCACTAGATTGTTGGTTCCCAAGCAGGGGTACGTGCTGGGCCATTCAGGGGTATGCAAAAAATAATCAGTGATGGTGAAAAAACAAGTAAAGTAAAAAAATGCAAAACGTTAGTTATGGAATACTAAATGTTAAGTCTGAATCACTGTTAATGGAGACACTTCAAAATGAGATTCCATTAGCGAGTGATGATGGGTGAGGCCGGGGCTATGAACCTTTCCCCCAAATTCTCTTCTACCAATTATTACAGTTTCAGAATAATCCATTTGCCCTATTTCTAGAACTTCCCCAAACATAAATACATTCATAGCCAGACTATGAGTTGAATTATTGACTGAGTAAAAGTAACTGCATTGTTTTTAATCGTGATTCTTTTCAAGTAGTTTTTTTTTATTTACTGTTTAAATACTTGATCATTATCAATATTTAACTGTGTTACAAATATTGTAAAACTACATCTGTGATTTGTACTTTTAGTGTCGTCATTTTTCTTCCCTAAATTATTACCTCGTTTCCACTATTTTACATTACAATAGGACTGAACAAAAGTGTCAGTATTTAAAAACAGCTATTTTAAAAACATGGGGGGTACAATTTCTAGAAATGGGTTGCAAAAGGGTCCACAAGTGGAAAAAAGTTGGGAACCAGTACACCAGAACACGAATGTATTATATTTTATACATCTCTGTAATTGAGCATATACAGTTTCTAGAATAGAATGTATCTCAGAGAATATTTGGAGAATATAGAAATAAACATTCGTTGACACTACTAGAGTAACCTAACAGTTTGTCGAGCCCATTGTATCAGAACCTATAGACTAAATTCCTGGGATAAAACCACTCATCTCTCTTGATGAACTACTATTATTTATTCATTAAACCAACTTATATCACCCATTATTTCCCTTTTTGTGCAGACTGCCGGGAAACTCAAACTTAAAGGCCCTGCTCAACCATCATGATGGTATTTGTCTAGGATTTCGCTGATTAATTTTCTCTTTCCTTCTCTGTGATGTTGTTATTGTTGCTGTTTTCTGTTTCCAAGTTTTGGGCCCTATTTTCTCATTTTATTCATCATTGGTATTGCAAGCAACTCCATGTAATTGCAAAGAGTAAGTACAGGATGTACCCTCTAATAGTTGCTTTATGACTTTACAGTTAAGCATACCTCTTAGATAAATACCAAGCACAATTTGTCTAAGCAACAAAAAAAATAGCAACTATTTGTGGAGCACTGACTATGACCCAGGCATTAAGGTAGGTTGTGTGCACACACACAAAAGAGAAAAACATCATGGTTCTCTCACTTAAGGTGTTCATTGTCTTGAAAGAGACGTAATTACAGCCCAGTGTGGGTACCTGCCACGATGGTGGTACATCCAGGTTGATGTGGGAGGAAGGAAAGCAAACCATGAGGCTTCCTCGGGAAGATAGGGAAAGGCTTCCTGGAGGTGGTGATGTTTGAACAGGGTCTTAGCCGTTACATAGGAGTTCGCCAATGGAGGAAACATGTGCTGAGCTTCAAGAACGTGGAGTGATTTGATATTTCTAGAGGATCACATGTGGCATGGAGGACTGGGGGACAACCCACCTGTTAAAATAAGGAAGGCTGGATCATGAAACGCACAGGGGCAGACCCTGCTGACACGTTTAGATTCTATCCAACAGGCCACGCATGAGTCTGTAACCATCTTGCATTGAGGACCCCATTTCAATGTTCAGAAATGGCATGACAGTAGTTTTAGCACAAATTGCCTGAGAGAACACATCCCAGCAAAAGTTATGGCGAGTTCAGTGATGCATTTAAATTAACTTGTACTTTGTTTGGCCCAATCAAATCTAGACATTTGGAAGATAGCTGCACCAAGCAAAATATACGCCATTCTTATAGCTATAAATAAAACCTGACTGTGTCTGTTCCACGTGGCTATTCTCCCCAACGTCTTAGGTTGCGATGTTCAACGTCAAAATACGGTCTATGCGTTGTATACTTGCACTGCAGTGCCAATATATGGACTCTTTTTATCAGATACTTCTCTCTTTTATTTAATTAGGCCCATGCTGCTCTTTTCCTCTTCTCTTTCTAATTGTTTTTCTCTTTCTTCAATTTCTTTATCAATATGCATTGTGGTCGAGTTGCTTTCCCATGTATTCATCTAATTTTTGGTGGTCCTCTAATTTTATGGGGGCTGTGACAACACAGATGGCCAGGGCCACTCCCAGAGATTCTAATTCAGTAGTTTTGGGTGGGACCTGAGAATTGCATTTCCAACACATTCCCATGTGATGCTGGCACTGCTGGTCGTGGGACCATAGTTTGAGGACCACTGATTTACGTCATCTCTCTTGTGATTCATTAGCACACATCTATGCTTTCATGACTTCTTGCATATGTTTGCCTTCCTTAAAATTTTCAAACCCTTGATTTCATAAAGAAATGCTCAGAATATGTAAAATAATTTGATTCAGAATAAACACCCAGAAATGCATGCAATCCCTGTAAACACCTTTACATCTACATGATGTCTAGGATGAATAATGCACATAGAGGAATTCCTAACTAGGCTGACCGGATGTACCATTTCAAGCGGGGCAGAAAACAACAGTCCTGTCCCATTTCAAATGATACATCTGGTCAGCCCACTGACACCTTGAGTTTAACCCAGTGAGACAAAGCTGGCCATACATACCGTTTGAAACAGACAGGACCATTGTTTTCTGTCCCCTTTAAAATGGGACATCTGGTCAGCCTCGTCTTAACTCATTTCACACCGATGAGTAAATAAATGCATATAACCTGCATTTCCTCTGTCACCTGTCAGTCAATGTAAACATGTATGAATTAAGAACCAAGACTTTCCAGACCATATTTAACAATAGAATTGCGACCCACCATGTAGAGCAGTGGTTCTCAACCTGTGGGTCGTGACCCCTTGGAACTGTATTAAAGGGTTGCAGCATTAGGACGGTTGAGAACCACTGATCTATAGCAACCAGCTCAGGAAACCAACCCATTACCTACACCAGGTCCGCGCAGACGTTCTTGGGGCAAGGGCTACTTCCGATTTTCTCCAGGTATTGCAGTCCACTCGCTTCTTACTTTCACTTGCTCAAGTTCATACAGCCACCTCGAATGTGGAGAGCTGATTCTCGCCTCTAGCAGCTCTACGTGTGTGTGTGTGAAAACTGCGTTTCTTTTATGTTTAGCTGCCCTGCTGCTGGGCCCTGGCCTAATGGGGTGTCTGCTATGACACTTCTTTCTTAATTCAAGCAGTCACCCCAAAATTGCTTGCTGGTCCACGGGTGGACCGCGGTCGACGTCTTGCCCAGCCCTGATCTATACCCGCCAGCCCAGGAAGCCAGTCTAGCTGGGAGTCAGGCTGTAGGAACTTAGACCACGGTCTCTAGCAGCCAATCCAGCAAGCCAAACCTTTGTAACAGTTGGCCCAAATGGCCAGGACTTGATTAGTGACTGACAATCTCCCTAATTTTTGTCCTTTTTGCCAACTTAAGACAAACCAGAGAAAGCTAAATATGCACCCCTAATCAATCACATAGAACGCCCCAGTTCTAATTAGCACACGTCCAGCTTCCCCAGGTCAACTGTGACCAATCAGGGCAGGCCTGAAGTCTCCCCTTTTGTCTCCTGTAAAGCTTTCCCTCCTTTCCACCTGCCTTTGAGCCTCTGCCAAAACTCAAGGGCGTCATCAGCCACCATCACTGCGTCTTGGCAAGCTGTGACGAACAGCCTTTACTTGTTCTCACGTGATTGATCTTTGTTTCATTTCCACAGTCAGCTGGAGGAACCAGAGGATGGCCACAGCCCAGTGCGCCTCAGGGAGACAGCGCTACACATTTCATAGAAACAGTGACATGTTGAAGACCCACTAGGATATCTGTGTAGTCTACAGACCGTGGTGGCTGCACGTACGTGTTCTCAGGCCCTTTTCCAATGTTGTGTTGAAGGACCCTGTGGCCTAAGTGATGGCGACCATGGCTGTGGGCAAGGGAAGAGCCCTCTGGGGGTTTTTGAGCTGAGACCTGCTATATGTTCAAAACATCATCCGGTGGGGCAGCTGTGTGAAGGATGGGACAGGATGCGTCAGCCAGGGTTTCTTTCAGGGGACTGAACAAGCACTCTGGACCAGATCCTGCCTCCGTGGTGGAGACATTCTTCACTCTGAAATGCAGTCCCGTTGCCTTGGAAGAGCCTAGCTGGCCTTCCTGATCACAAAGGGTGGTGTCGTTATCTTGCCAGGAGGGCCCTTGCATGCCTCCATGCGAGGCCACGTGCAAAAGACACGGTTATTTACTTAGCATGATGGACCTCCATCAGGCAGCCAAAGGGCATGTTGCCTCTTAAGTGCGGGGTGTGGGGGGCCCATCATGCCTTTGATGGGCCTGGAGTGCACTCTTTTGACCCCCAACATCTGGACTTGCTGGAGGCATGGAAATGGTTCCTGGTCTGGGTAATCAGAATACCAGGAAGGAGTCTCTGGTTAAACCTTTTGGCCAGACTTTTTAAATTTCATGAGAAAGGGGAAATGCAACCCTCCCAGAGCTCCTGCAGGAAACACCTCCAGGAAAAGAAACAAAAACCAACAAACAAAAAAAAAAAAACAACCTGATCTTCAAATAAGTAAGTCAGATGGCCCAAGTCTGATCTAAGCCCCAGTGCTTAGCAGCAACCCTGACTACACAAGCGCCTCACCCTCTCTGCACCTCGATGTCCCTGGTCGTAAAAAGGGTGCGATGCGAGTGTCTGCCTCTCAGGGCGCAATGATGCGTTTGCAGGGCTGGGCAGCACGCCTGGGCCGTCGCAAACACCAACCACTGTGGCACTTCTCCAGCTCTGGTGGCACTTACATGATGATCTGCAGTTGAGGTCGGCCATTGCCAAGTGACAACCCCAAGCCACGCGGTGCTTCATGACCTTTCATCCATTATGCCACCCCCAAAGAGCCTTTACAATGTTTTTGCATAACTGCCAATCCCACCCATGAAATTTTGATCACACAGGGACTCTGTATGTCTGTTTATGGAGTATCGTCCTTTAGAGAATCAAAACCTGCAGTGATATCCAAGATATATTTTCTCCCCTCAAGACCCAATTTTCTAGCAGAGAGGACATCGTATATACATCTTTTATTCTCTTTCCCCACCCAAAGGAAGTGAGCTAAAATTCCTTGTGTCTATATATGCATAAAACAGTTACACATGCATAGACTATATGTATTTAGTTTTACTTTAATTGATGGGTCCAATGTAAAATATTTACATGTTACATAGTCAGTGGAGGAACTAGTGTTACATGGAATAAAGCATCTCCTATTTTTTTAAAAAAGTCAATTTTCATTTGCATTAAGAATGCCTCATCTCAAAGTGAATGAATTGAGAAAAATAAGTCCACATATATGGGGTGTGATCAAAAAATATAGTGAATGTCTAAATAAAATATTTATTACAGTAAAAGACACATTGTCATTAATGTCTCTCAAAACACTCCCCCTCACTATGAACACACGTATCCCATCCTTCTGGCCACTTGCTGAAACAGTTCTGGAAGTCCTCTTCCGTGAGTGTCTTTAGTTGCGATGTCGTGGCTGCCTCGATGTCCTGAATCAATTCAGGTCACACATGGCTTCTAATACAGCAATTTCTGTCAAATAAAAACATGACGGTGTGTCCTCATCCACCTTATTCACCAGATCTGGCCCCATGTGACTTCTGGCTCTTCCCCAAAGTCAAAATGACCATGAAAGGGAAACATTTTGAATCGATTCAGGACACCGAGGCAGCCACGACAGCGCAGCTAAATTCACTCATGAAAGAGGACTCCCCGTTCTGCATCAGAAAGTGGCAGGAACGATGGGATAGGTGTGTTCAAAGTGAGGGGGACTTTTGAGGGGGATTCATGGTCATGTGTCTTTTACTGTAATAAATTGTTTGTTTAAACATTCACCGTATTTTTTATCACATTCCATATTCGATTCAAAGTTCAACCTTGGATTCCAAAATATTTCTTTTCTGTGTGTGTGTGTGTGTGTGTGTGTGAGAGAGAGAGAGAGAGAGAGAGAGAGAGAGACATGGTCATGACCAGAAAGGGCAGGGATTGTCTTTTTGTATGTGGGTTTCTGTTTTTCTGCTTGGGTGGTCATTTCATTGCACTTACTTAGCAAGATAAAGAATGTGTGAATAAAACCTTGGTCCCCAGAATTTTGTTTCCTCTTCTGAAATCTGAAATTGAGGTTCCTCTTAGCACTCTACCTCTCTGGGTTCTAAAGCTTCACCTCCTTTCTACTCTCACATTCACACAAGCCCATGGCATCTCTGTCACCCTGTGGCCTTAGCTGGACCCATTGGATAGAGCGTCCACAGCTCCCCTGGGAGGGAACCCCAGTAGAAGAAGGTGGACTCGACATAATTGGGCACAGGTGTTCTGCACCTCACTTTGTCCTTGACGTCTAGGGGTACAAAGACGGACAGTTCACAGTCTGACCCTCAAGGTGCCCAAGGCCTAGCAAAGACATTCGATCTCTCCCACCTTCCTGCTCCCTTCCTCTCCTCTCGTTGGCCCCAAACTCAGCAAAGACAGAAACTCTGTAATTGATGACATACCCCCATTTCCTTGGATAAAAACCTAAAGTTTGGAGGGAAGCATTGCTTTTCTGCCCCTGAGGCATGAGAGAAATTCTTCTTGCAGACTCTTACCCAAAATAGCACAGCTGACGTGATGGAGGCGTCTAAGTCAGCACCCCTAAATCACACGTGACAGTGTGTTCCTTAGGGATGTCTTTGGTGGGGCCTCCCCGCAAGCCCGTGTGCCAGTCAGGGAAAACAGTGGCCATATTGTTAAAAGATGGAAACCACTCAAAGGTGCTTCAGTGGGTGAATGGACAGACAAACTGCACTGCACCCATGCCATGGAACACCAGTAAGGAACGCAGAGGAAGGAGCACGCGGCGCCGGTGGGGAACGCGGAGGAAGGAGCACGCGGTGCAGGTGACAACCTGGATGGATCTGGTCAGCATGATGCTGAGTGAAGAAAAGCCAGTCTCAAGAGGTTACATACTGAGTGATTCCATTCAGGTAATATTCTCAAAGTGACAAAACTCTGAAGATGAAAAATACATGAGTAGTTGCCGGGAGTCAGGCACGGGGTGGCTGTGGGTGTGCAGCTACAAGCAGGTAGCACAAGGGAGAGCTGTTGTGATGGTAGAAAGTTCTGTATGTTAATTATGGTGGTGATTACCCGAATTGATATATAGGAGTACACCGCATAGAGCTAAGACACACACACACACACACACTCACACACGCACCCAAGGGCTGCAGCCCAGTTCACGGACTTGCACCAATGTGCAATTCCTGGCATTGGAATTGTAGTGCAGTTACACAATGGCACTCTGGGGACAGCTGGGGGAGGCTGGGACAAGCGTTCAGGGGACTCTGGGCACCATTTTTTAATTTTCTGGGTGTCTATACTTATTTCAAAATAGGTAGTTAAAAATAAAAAAAGACAGTGGCTGTTATCTGTGGGCCAACGTGCCTCTGAGTCCTCCACCTCAGAGCGCTGCCTCTCGGCTTGAAGGTGCAGCCGAGCTGTGTCAGCAGCCCCGCCGTCCTGCAGCCCTTGATTCCGGAGCTTACCAGCTCCCAGGGCCGGCTGAGCTGTGATTCTGAAGTGGTCTTTGATCCCTCACTTTAGGTCTCTTACCACTTAAGTTGTCTGTGTTTAAACTCCCCCCGAATGAGTTCTGTCCTTTCATCCAGGGTCTTTGATGACTTAGTTCTGGTCACTTGCTAAGCCAGCCGAGGGTCCTGCTTCCAGCCTCTCATCATTCCCTTTGTTGCTGTCCCTTTGCTGAGCTGAGAGGCCAGGACCAGAACGCCAGGGGAGCCCAGGGATGCTGACCACCTCCGTTTCATGCTCTGGTCTAAGAAACACGGGGCTGACCCTGGGGCATCAGCTCAGTGATCCCCTTTCCCAGACCCAAACCTGGGATTTAACTGACATCGCTTCATAATACTTTGAAGTTGGAGTTCTGGAAAAGTCCAGCGATGGGTGGTCCCTTCTGTGGGTATCTGTGACCAGAGCACTTGTTCGCGAGGATACAAAAGGCCATGGAGTTTAAAGAACTAAGAGGTGGGGATTCAAGTAGAGGCACCGCCGTTACCCACAAATCTCATTTCCTCTCCTGGAGACAGAAATGATCGTCCTTTGTCTACAGACAAGCTCCAAGCATCTGATGAGATAATGTCAGGAAAGGGGTTTGGAAACAGGGCAGCACTTTGCAAATCAAAAGCAAATGTTATCACCCTAGTTTCATCTCCTTCCGCCTCCAAGGACGCTTTTTCGGTTGCCTCATCTGCCATCCCACCAACAAAATCTGTCATTACGCACACCTAATGTTGTCCCACCGGAAGGCGAGGGAGCTAGAGGATCTAAAAGCTCCATCCATTATGGATGAAGAGCTGCTCCCAGGGGTCCTAGCTCCCCAGCACTGCCAGCTGGCCCCAGGTATTAGCCAAGCAGACTCCTGAGGCCAAAGAATGCCCCTGGGCAGAGGGTCATGGATACTTGTGGTAGGGAGCCATCAGCACACAGGGGAATTGGTGAAGCCCAGGAGATAGGTGGACACTGACAGCATCTCCTATAAACATGACATTCCACAGCCTAAGTCTTCCATTTATCGAGTGCTGCCTAACACACCACCCCCAAACTGAGGGACTGAACACCATGACAACATTTATTTTGCTCACGAACCTACACATACACAGGGCTTGGGGGAGAGAGCTGCTCTCTGCTCTCTGCTCGGCCTCAGCTGGTGCCGCTGGATCGCTGGGGTCTGGAATCCTGTGGAAGCTCACTCATCTAGGCATTTTCAGTGCTTTGCTTTAATTATTAAGCCATGGAAAAAGTTTGAGTGTGTATTGAGTGGAGGTAATGGAGAAAGTTAATTTGCTGGGTTAATTGCAGACGTAAGTATTCGTAATTGATTTGTTCATGCAACGGTATTAATTACACGGCTGGAGCTGGAACCCAAACACGTGGTGGCTCCACGTGGCTGCCTGGGCTCCCTCACAACATGGCGGCTCAGGTCCGAGACACATGTCGAGAGAAGCGGGGAACGGGGCAACCAGGCAGAAGCTGTATCATCTCTTACAGCACTCAGAAGTCATACGGCAATTCTTCCACCACCCATTGGTGAGAGGCAAACAGGAAAGCCAGGCCACATTGTAGAGAGGAAGGCTGGGATGCCGCCTTATCGGTGTGTGTTGGGGTCGGGGGGAGTCTAAGAACCTGCCGGCAGAATTGAAAGCCCCCACATGCTGCACTTCAGTTCAGCTTTACAAGCACAGAGCATTTCCTCTGTGCAGGTGCTTTGCTGAAATGGACAATTCATTTGGAAGAGAGGTTTAAAGCACAATTCTGGAGTCAAAGTGTTCGGGCTTATTGCCCTACTTAGCCAGACTGTAATTTTATAATTTGCATGAATTTTGCATGAGTCTTTTATTAATTCCTATTTCTCCAAAAAAAAAAAAAAACTCAAAAAGGCTTACATCAGGAATGCTTTTGTGCACAGAGCTACCCTTGGGGACTGCACAAGGGCATCCCTCCAAGAAGCCAAGGCAGGGGGTGACATCAAAAAGGCACCTGCTCACCAGACTGTGTGCTCTGGTGCAGGGCTGGTTTGCAAAAGGACATTTTCTGGTTGCGTCCGCTAAGCCAGGTGCCCCTACCTGGAGGGGGGTACCTTTTACTAATTTACTCAAAAGTCTGTTATGGGCTTGTGGTGGCCTTGTTTATCTAAGCAGAGAATTTACTGAAACATAAAGACATGCCTAAGGATAGAAGGGGAGCATACAGATGCTGGAAGAATGAGGGAAAATCGTGTTGGTGGTCAACTATGAGGGGGACCAAAAAAACTGGAATTACCTTCCGGAGGGTGGGCCCCTGTAGTGCAGGCCTCCCCCGCTAGGTGAGTGTTCTAGGGACCCACCTGCACCCGTGTACCAGTTGGTCGTGGTGTGAGAGGCTGCATTCAGCTTCAGTGAGTTATTTCTGGAGACACTTTCAGTGCGTTTGTCCGTTTCCTGATGGTGATTTACACGAACAACGTGCAGTGTGACAGCGCCCCTGCCCACACCGTGCTGAGTGCTCAGCAGGTTTTGACCAAAAGCAGCAGGACCCCCGTGCCCCACCCTCCCCATTCACTTGATCTCAACCCAAATGACTTTTTGTTTGTTTGTTTCCCGGATGAAAAAAGTCCTCAAAGGAAAATTCTTGGCCAATGTGGACGAGGTGAAACAAAAAACAGCAGAAGCACTAAAAGGCATCAAACTCAATGAGTTCAAAACTGTTCTGAGCTGTGGAAAAAGCATCTCAATAGGTGCAGTGCATCCAACGGAGAGGACTTGGAAGGTGACTCAAGTTTAAACATGAAGAGCAAATCTACCATGTTTTACAAATAAATGCCAGGGTTTTCTGGGTTCCCCCTCACGTGTTTTTGTGTGTGTTTTTTTTTTCTCAAGAGTAACTAATGAATGTAAAAACTTTCTATTGCTTGGATGTATTTTTCACATTTCCTACAATGAACATGCCTTTCATTACGATATTTTTTAAAGCCAATCTGACTCCATCTGTTTTGCCGTGCCTGCCACGTTGTCTAAGGGATAGAGCAGGAAAACCCCCATGAACGGTGGCCCTAGTTCTGATACTCAGTAGCTTGATTTGTGAACCTGTGCAAACTGTATTTCCTTCCTGTGTGCCTCAGTTTCTCCGGTTCTAAAGGGTTGACCAACACCCTCTGCACTAGGTGTTTTCATGGGCAACCAGTGGCTCAAACAGACCTCCGACATGAACTCATTACGGAAACCCTAAGATGTTATAAAACTAAGAAGGACATTTTAACCCAAATGCCCCCAACATTAAGTGTGGGTTCAGCAGGGGCCCACAATGGTCAGAACTAGGGTAAGGCAAGTGAGATATTCGCCCTGGGTGCACAACGTGAGGACACACCAAGGGATCAGGTCATCCAGATACATAATAACATGGTGCCATACTTTAAAAAAAAAAATCAACATCAACGCTCCAAAACCTCCATGATGAACGGAGCATTAGCATTTTTAAGTGAAGGGGGCATCTGGCCCTGTGGTCCCACAAAGCTGACATGCTCTCCTCACCCTGGTCTCAACCCCTAGGCCTGGGTTCCAGTGCAGGAGAAACCGAACTTCACGTGTGCACACGGGGAATGGCCTTGATACCCAGGTCATCCTCTGGGTTTGGAGGTCAAGCCCTGACCAGGGCCCGAATCTCAGAGCCTTCCATGAGGAGTTTTGCCTGTCACACTGGGTGCCATCATCCTGGCGGAAAGACGCTGTGGGAAGGTTGTGTGGGTGTGTCCCCTGTCCCCCCACCATCAATACGGCTAATAATATAACCTGATACACGCAGGTTGCCTTCTCCAGGAAGCAGAGAGGCCTGATTCTTCTACCTTCTCATCCACATTTTGGGTACTTGGGATTTCAATCCAAAGCTACACCTGAGGACATTGAACCTCCTTGGGTAAAATCACAGGTCCCAGGCCTGCTTCCCAGGAACCCCTTCTCTGGGACGATAAGCAAGGCACGAGCCGGGGGCTTCCATCCTCTCACTGTTTCCTCTGTTGTGTGTTTGGGCCCCACACCCAGGTGAAGAAGCTGCCCCCTAGCGGCAGAGAGCGCGCGTGCCCACCTTGGTCGGCCTGGCCCCGGGCCCTTCTCCATTACAGCCCTGGTCCCCATGTGTGACACCTGATTCAGGGGTCTCCCCCATCCACCCCAGACCACGCATTCCGTGGGGCGGGGACGGCTTCCGTTTCGCTCACTGGTCTACCCCAGGGGTAGTGCAGCCTCAGTCTCCCACACAATTAGCTGAACATACGAATGATGGAGTTAATGACATCCACGAAGGGGCCAAGGTCCCAGGTCTGGAAATGAGTGGAATATTAACAACTGTAGTGCTGAATTAGTGCGGAGAGAGGAAGCCCTGTGCCCACAGTGACTCATGTCATCACCCCAGCAGTCCTGAAGGCAGGTACCGGCATCAGCCCTGTCATATGGATGGGGAAGTGCAGGCACAAGGAGCTTAAGCAGTTTGCTCATGGTGACACATGCAGCCCATGCGCCGAGCTGCTATCATGCTCTGCAGCCCCCCAAAAGTAATCATAGAAATGGGGTGCTCATGGGTGATTGGCTAAAGGAAGGTGCATGTAGCCTTCAGCATCATGACCTTCCTCTTTCTGGGTTTTGTCCTCCCTGGGTTCTGCTTCTTAATAAGCCTTGTGGTCTGCTCTGGTTTTGTCCCCTGGACACCTCCAGGCCCTCTCTTGTCCCATGACACTGACTCTCTGAGGCTGATGCCGCCATCTATACACCGATGACTCTCCAATGCCTGGGACCAAGTAGCTGTGAGCTGGGGTGATTGTGCCCCGCCACCGCCCCCCACAGGGGGCATCTGGCAATGTCTGGAGACATTTTTGATCGTCATGACTGGAGAAAAGGTGCAACTGGCACCTACTAGGTAGAGTCCAGCGTGCTGCTAAACATCCCACAATGCACAAGACGGCCTCCCACAACACAGAATCATCTGGCCTCAAATGTCACCAGCGCTGAGGTGGAGAAGTCCTAGTTGACCCAACCCTCTGTCCCAAGATGTATTTCCAGCTACCTCCTGACCATGTCCACTTGGATGTCTCCCAGACACCCAAACGCAGAGTTCTCCAGAACGAACTCACTGTCTACTCCTCCCCCCACACCCCCAGTCTCTTGCCTTTCAGCATGTTCGAGCTCTGCAAATCACAGCATCTCTCACACTAATATAATGGTTCACCTGGCCACCTGGTGTCATCTCCCCACATCCCACTCTCACCAAGTCCAGCAAGCCCACGTCTTCAATGTCAAGTTGTGAACTCCTCCCACCTTCTCATCCCCTCTGCCCCGTTGCAGGGCCGCCATTTTCTCTCATCTACACTAGTGACAGCCTTTTTGCTGGCCTTTATCCTTGAAGTGTCACCAGCCACCCTCCCTCCAGCCCGTCCCCCGAGCAGTAGGCAGAGAGATCCCTCTAGAGCACAAAAGTGTTACCTCTTCTGTAAAATTCCAAAAAGAACAGTTTTCTTTGGAGGTGATAAAAATGTTCTGGAACTGGTGGCACAACCTTGTGGATGTACTAAGAGCCATTGAATCGTGCACTTTGGTGAAATGGTGAATTTTATTCCATATGTATGGGGGGACCCCAAAAATAAAGAATTTAGTTACAAAAAAAATCATGTATTTATTCTTACACGTTTTAACTTCAGTCACCTTCAAAGCACTCTCCATCGGATGCACTACACCTATCAAGACACCTTTTCCACGGCTCAGAACAGATTTTGAACTCATCGATTTGGATGCCTTTTAGTGCTTCTGCCGTGTTTTCTTTCACCTCTTCCACATGGGCAACTCGTTTCCCTTTGAGGACTTTTTTCATCCAGGGAAACAAACAAACAAAAATGTGGCTCAAGATGAGAGCAGGTGACTAGGGAGAGTGGGGCACGGGGGTCCTGCCCTTTTCGATCAAAACCTGCTGAGCACTCAGCGCGGTGTGGGCAGGTGCGTTGTCAGGCTGCACGTTGTTCGCGTAAATCACCATCATGAAATGGGCAAACGCACTGAAAGAGTCTCCAAAAAATTTCACTGAAGCCGAACGCAGCCTCTCACGACCACGCCAGCTGGTGCACGGGTGCAGATGGGTCCCTAGAACACTCACCCAGCGGGGGAAGCCTGTACTACAAGGGGCCCACTCTCCAGAAGATTATTCTGGGTTTTGGGGGGTCCTCCTCATAGACTACTATAATTAAACACACACACACACCCTTCCCATGGGCCCCACGCCCCCTCTGGGGATTCCAAGACCTGGCCCTCAGCCTCTGCTCTTATTAAGAATGCAAATAAATCATTGGACTTGTCTGGGGACCGGAGCAGGGGGTGGCTGAGATCCCGCAGGAGGACACGATGAAGGAGTGATGACCAAGACAGAAGGTCACTGCTGGAGAGGGTGGCAGGTTCTATTTTCTAAAGATGGCTCCAGCACCACCTCCAATCCCCACGCTTGTCTTAGAATGTGACTTTGGCCTCCCCCCTATCATTGGATTTCGGGCCTACCCTCACCCAGGATGGCCCCATCTTCATTTAACTATTCACATATGCAAAGACCCTTTTTCCCACACAAGGTCACAGTCACAGGTTCAGAAACCACAGCTTCAGTGTATCTTTCGAGGTCAACACTTGAGCCCACAATGGTCCCCTCTTTAGGTACAGTGCCCTGAGCACGCACGTCACCTCCTGGGGGCCTCACAAGTAAAAGGCAAAGACCAGGTGTACATGTCATCCCATCCAGGTGTGACCCTGGGGACAACAGGGGGCTCCACTGGGCAGAATCAGGACAGGCCCAGGCAGAGAGAAGCACCGGCACCAGCTCCGAGAATTACAGGTGACCTTTCGGCTCACCTCCAGGGCTCCCTGAGGCTGCTGCATCCAGGCGGGGGACCCACAGGCCTGGGGGTGCCGGTGGGAGCGAACCCCATGAAGGGACGGGTAGAAGGGGACGGGGGTGCCACTCTCCCAGTGCCTAAATGTCGTATCAGTCGCGCCATGCCGTTCCTCCTCTCTGAGACTCCCAGCATTCCGTCCAATTAAGCACTTTTCACTGAGGAACCAGAAATAGATAGAAACAAAAGCCGATGCTCTGACACAATCCCCACTGTCAGCCTTGCGGGGGGAGGCCCCGCGTGCTGCGGCTGCCATACGGCCCATTTCACGCGGTTGCTGCTGGAAGCACGGCGTGTGTGTGAAGCCTGGGCACCCCCCGCCCCGTGCCCGGACGGTGACCTCAGCCCCAGAACCGCCTTCAGACCCCAGGCGGCGGGTGGGAGGCCGAAGCACAGGACAGCCAGAAGCCCGGGTTTAAGCCTCGGTTCTGGCCGATGACCTTGACCTCACTGAGCTTCTTTCTGCAAGCTGGCCCTCCGTGCAAAGCAGTGGCAGGAAGCCTGCTCTGGAGCAAGCTCTGCAGTCGGGGGCTGCACGCGGCCCAGGACGGCTTTGGGTGCGGCCCAACACACATTCACAAAATTTCCTAAAACGTGAAAAATTATGGATGGACCTTGGTGGTTTAGCTCATCCTCTGTCCTTACTGTGTTATAGGTGTGGCTCAAGACAACTCTTCTTCTTCCAGTGTGGCCCGGGGAAGCCAAAAGTTTGGACAGCCGTGCCACCGAGTGCTCTGCGGTGTGGGAAAGGCATGCGGTTCGGGTGACCCGCCAGGGGGGCTCTGAAAGACGCCACAGCAGATGACAATGACTTGTGCCTGAGCACAAGGACGACACCTCCTGGAGACAACGGGGGACATCTGGGCCTCGGAGGGCCTCAGAGGTCATCGTGAGGTTTCGACATTTCTCCCCAGGTGAGCCGGGAGCTGTGGGAGGGCTCCGAGCACCTTGTGTGAAGGTAACACAGAGGGAAAATGAAGGATGGGGGATTGGACCTGTTTACAGGTAAGGAAACTGAGGCAAGCCTTGCTTACACAATTGTCCCCGACCCCTCGACCAGGGTGCTCCTAGACGAGGGACCCGAGGCTATCTCAGGGCTGCTTCCGCCCACCAGGAAGTCGTCCCTGTCCTCAGATGTCCCCCTGCTATGCGGGTACCCAAGGCCCCAGCCTGAGAGCCCCCACTCCTGCGCCCTAACCAGTGCCCAGAGCTGGCACCCTGAGCAGTGTCTGCAGCTCCAGAAAGTGCACCCAGGATGGCCGTTGTGTCCCCGCCTCCCTCTCCAACTCCCCGTGTCTCTGCTTTTCCATGTCTGCGTCTCCGTTCCTTTCTCTCTCTCCTGCGTCCTTCTCAGATGCTGCCCTTACCTGTCCGCCTGTTTCCGGGTGTCCTGTAGCCTCCTCCTCTGCCCTCCCTCCAGCCGGCTCAGCCTCTACTTCCCCCTTATCTCTGTCTCGTTTATTGTTTTTATAGAAGTCTGGGGGGCGGGGGGCTTCGTGTTTTCACGCCTGCACACACACACGTGTGACTGCAAGTCTTCAGCTCACAATCTCTCTCCCTCTCTCTCTCCCTCCATACGCTCCAGAAAAGACCCAACTTGTACATATTTGGGGAAATGCAGGCTGGTGTTGGAACAAGGCAGAGAGCATAAGTGTCTCTCCGAAGTTCATGGAGGCCTAATATCGGGGTCCCCGCTGCTGGGTGTGACCTGCTGGGAAAATGACAAGTGAACTTGGCTGAGAGGATAAGCCAAGACCGCAATTGCCCCCTGGTTTCACTAGAAGTGAAGTCAGGCCGTGACTCCTGTGGGGAGGGAGCCGGAGCTGGGATGTCAGAGGGCGCAAGACTGGGGTGATGACACTGGAGTCGGGGTCTCCTCCCCCCGAGCGAGTCCTTTCCTTCTGGGGGCTCCCGGCTCCTCATCTGCCAAACGGGAGGGACAGTGCCTGCTCCATAAGCTTCCGGGCTCCCCTTACGGGGTCCGGGATCCCGTCTCAGTGCTGAGGTTTGTCTCCAGGAAGAGGCACCCACGTCAGTGCAGCAGACCCAGGCTGGGTCTTCACTCAGCCCTGACAGCCCCGCCTCCAGGGAGACTCCCCTCCCAGACAGCACAAACGGGCCAGGAAACGCTTACGGAATTGATTAGTCGGGCTGGAATTACAACAAAGAGGCACGGGTCTCTCCAGTCCTGCTCAGCAGAGGGCCTAATGGGGCACTGCAGTGACCGCACAGTTCACGGTCCCCACACACATCCTGCCCCCTGCTCTGCTCCTTTATAGCAGTGGTCCCCAAACTTTTTGACACCAGGGACCTGTTTCATAGACCAGGTGGGCAGGGGAGGGATGGTTTGGGGATGATTCGAGCCCCAGATGCAGTTTAACTGTCACTTGCCACTCACTGATAGGGTTTTGATACGAGTGTGCAAGCAATTGATTCATTATGGTCTCTGTGAGGTCAAACCTCTCTGCTCATGTTCATCTGTATTTGCAGCCACTACCCAGCGCTAGCATCACTGCCTCAGTTCCACCTCAGACCATCAGGTATGAGATTCTCATAAGGAGCGCACAACCTAGATCCCTCACCTGCACATTCACAACAGGGTTCGTGCTCCTGTGAGAACCTATGTGACAGGAGGCGGAGCTCAGGCCGTGACGCCAGCGATGGGGAGCGGCTGTAAGTACAGACGAAGCTTCACTCATTCCCCCGCCGCTCACCTCCTGCTGTGCAGGCCGGTTCCTAACAGGTACCTGTTTGGGGCTGGGGGTTGGGGACATCCGAATTATAAAGCTTCCTCCCAGGTAACACACCTATGTTTACCTACAGTGTTTATTGTCTGTCTGTCTCTGTCTCTCTCTCATACACACACACACACACACACACACACACACACACCCCATCTCCTTGAGGGCATTTTTGTCACTTGCACTCACTGCTAAGTCCCTGGTGCCCCAACAGCACCTGGCACATCAGCCAGCCAACAAGTTGTTGAATGAGCCAACACATAAATGAATGAGCAAAGTGATGAACAACGGACCACCTGGGAACATGGCAAAGCACCAGTCCCCGGGCCCACTTTCGAGGTTTTGATCCTTTGGGGCTCAGCTGAGGCCAAAGTGTTAGATTTTGTTTTTGTTTCTTTGTTTTAAGCCCCCAGGTGATGCTAATGTGAAACCGGTGTTGAAAACCACTGTCTTAAAGGCCGTGCACCTTCTCCTTGGAAGCTAAATGACTACCCCATTGCTCTCAAAATAGAATCAGGATAGGATAGGATGGGATGGGATGGGATCAGAATGATCCCCAACCCCCCACTTCATCATCAGCACCATGGACCACGGTCATGACCCTGCCCCCTCCTCTCTCGCCTGTGCACCTCCCTCACTTCACCGCCCACCGCTCTCCCTCAGCTCTCCTTCCTGTGCCACAAACACATAAAACTGTTCTCACCTCAGGGCCTTTGCCTGGTCTTCTGTTTCCCCACATAGCAGCTCCCTCACTGGGGTCTCAGCACAATGCCACCTCCTCCAAGAGACCCTCCTGATTGTCCTGAGGGGAGCGTCTCTCCCAGCCATGCTCCATCTCATGAGCCTGTTTTATCTTCTCTAATGCTAACTAGTATCTGAACTTCTCATATGTCTTCTTGGTTCACGTGTTTAGCATCTGTTTCCATTTAAGTGAGTAGCGACAGGGCTCTTGTCGTCCATCCCCACTAATGTGTCCCCAGACCAAATTACAGTTCTCAATGTGCAGTAGGTGCTTGATAAATATTTATTGAGAATCTTTTCGGGTATGTTACCAGTTTCTCGAGCACACACATGCTTTTGTTGTCGCCGTTGTTTGTTTTTGTTCCCCTAGCAGGATTACTCAGTGTTGACACTATTGACACGTGGGACTGGGTCATTCCTTGCCTGGCTTGCCTGTGCATTATGGGATATTTAGCAGCATCACTAGATGCCAGTAGCACCCACCCCCAGTTGTAACAACCCACATTATCTCCAAATGTCTCAGGTGGGGAGGGGAATCGCCCCCGTTGAGCACCCCTGCTTTGCAGTGTTTGAGCCAGTGCCGGGCCCCCAGAGGACTGCAAAGTGAAGGGTTTTTGGTCTGGATGATGAAGTCCGGCCCGTGACGCAGTTCAACCGTACGACCAGCAGGTGGCAGCAAAGACCGCCTTTTCACTAGGGCCGTTGCTCTCAGTGTAAAAACTTCATGTCTTTTCCCCAGCCCAGGGACTACCGTGCTCTCCGCCGCCGCCGCCGTGCGAGCCTGTCCTGTCGGCAATCCGCTCGGTATGTGCGTTCCAGGCTCAACAAAAAGGAAGCAACAGCCAGGTCCTCACCCAAGTGCAGACAGAAAGCCAAATGGTGCAGGCATTGGCAGGAATGGGAAGAAAATCCGGCAGATCTGAATTTCTGTTCCCTTTCTCTCCTTTCTCTCCTGGGTCATGCACAGGAACTACCTTGCAACCGGCCATGAACTTGCTCAGAAAAGCTGTGATAAAGGATGGAGCGCTGTTTCGGAGCAAGGAATATGCCACAAGCTCGCTGTGCACCTTTGTGCAACCTGCCTGACCTCTCTGGTCCTCCATCTCCTTCACAAAGAGGAGCTGACCCAAAGGGCAGGGGTGCGGATGCAATGCAGCCAGAGCAGGGACACAGAGGGCTGCACTCTGTAATGGTCTATGTCTGAGGGGCTGCTTTTTGCTATTCCATGGGTCCTGCACTTCCTCCATCCCACACAGATGGCATGGACACACAGCACACACCACGCTGGGCAGCACAGCCACGGAGATGACAGCCAGGCTCAGAGTTCGGTCCGTGGTGGTTCTTGAGTGGCCCCCTACCCTCCAGTGGTGGTCTTTTGGGAGCAGGAGGCCACTGCCCCCCAAAATGGCTCCACGAAGCCCAGGGCCAGCCTCCCTCCCACGACGACCAGGCGTCCAGGCTCAGATGGCCTGGTCCTGCCTCTGTCGCAGGCTGAGCACGCGGGCGGCTGCCAGGAAGGCCGCCCCGGTGAGCAGCTCGGCGATGACGCTGATCCAGCCCAGGGCCAGGGACCAGCCGAAGCGGATGTCCACCTGATCCAGGAGCGCCTTCTCCTCCAGGAGACACAGCGCCTCACGGAAGGCGGCCGCCGAGTAGGCGATGTAGACGCTGATGCCGGCGAGGGTGACCAGGGCTGCAAGGAGGCAAGGGACAGATCAACCCCCACACTGCCCTCCCCTTCCTCGCCCAGCCCCGCCCCCACACTGCCCTCCCCATCCTC
>PVJL010006609.1:0-89575 GCA_004026885.1 Lyroderma lyra | reverse complement strand
GATTTGTGCCCAGCTCCGTCGGCGGTGACTGCGCGGCGTGGGCAGGACTGGGTCTCGTGGTCCCCCTCTCCCCCGCCCCAGTCAGGCCGACTGGGGTTGCCTCTCCAGCTGTCGTTCCCCCTCCAGCTGTCGCCCCTTGGGCCAAGCCCCTTCCTCCCTCCAGCCTAGCACAGCTCCTTAGTAGAATGGGAGACGACGGCGTCGCCTGGCAGGGTTAAATGAGAGGGTGCGTGCAGCACGCCTGGCACCATGCCTGCACGTCGCCCGCGCTCAGCACGCGGGAGCTGCTGGGGCGCTTGTCATCTCTGTGTCCCCCGCATCGAGCCCTGAGCGTCACTTATCCTGGCCCAGAGTGGGCCGGACTGGGGTTCAGCTGTCCCCTGGCCCTTTAGACCGGGGAGTGGGGAGGGAGGTGTCAAGAATGTCACACTGTAGTGTCTGGGTTAAAATCCGGGATTCTGGATTCAAGCTGGCTGGATTTGAATCCCTGCACAGCTACTTTTGAGCTGTGTGACCTTGGCCAATTGACTTAACTTCTCTGAACCGCAGGTTCTTTATCTGCATAATAACTACTCAACTCTGGGGTTGTTTTGAGACTGAAAGATGATCTGTGGGAAGTGTGTAGGTTAGTATCGGGCGCAAAGTGATCGTCGCCAACTTTTGTCAGGCATCTGCTGTTATTACTAAACTTGTTTGGCCGAGTGGGCTGACCCCCGGGGCAGCCTTTGAGAATGACCAGTGGCTGATTCACAGGGAGGGGGCATGAGCCTCAGCTGGGTCGCAGGTGACCGGGTCTGACCTTGGGGCAGTCCCCGGGTTCTGCCTGAGCTAGCTTCCTCTTCTGCACAGGGGAACCTAGGGGGTTCTGGTGTGAATTTCCTCTTCAGAAGGACGGGGGAAGCGGGGGTGTGTGTGTGCAATGGGTGGGGGGTGGGGGACGAGATGACAGAGCTGCAGAGCAGGGCACAGCCCTCATTGTTAGTCTCCCATGGGCATCCTGGCTCGGGGAGGGGGGGTGGGGCGGATCTTGGGTGATGCATCCTTGGGCCCCGGGCCTGCTGGGGCCTGGCACACAGCAGACTGGCTGTGCCAAGCAGTGCCCTGTCCTCCCTGCCATCCTATGTTCCTAAGCAGAAACTGGACAAGAAATCTTTCTGGTTTGTGAACTGAGGTCCCCTGAAGAGGAAGAGCCCGGTTTGTTGGCACACCTAGCAGATGACTTTGTTGGGGGAGGGGCCATGGTTTAACTCCTAGGGGCAGTGCTGGAAGCCCCTAGAAGGGTGGCTGGCCCCCTATAAGCAGAAGGTGGAGACTGCAGGGCGGGGGCAGCTAGCTGGAGTCCAGCTGGGCTGGGTGACACTCGTGATACACCCAGTTAAGTGAGAAGGTGGCAGCGTGTCCCCGAGGAAGGGACTATTTGTGGCACTGGGCAGGTCCTTGGGGAAAGGGAATCCTCAGGGCTCAGTCTTCTCTGAGGGAGCTGGCAAGGAGATGCTGTTGGGATGAGGGAGTTCGGTCCATCACCTACCCGCAGCGTGCCCAGAGACCGCAGGCCCCTGGCTGTGCTGTGTCCCCAGGCTGGCCTGGCTCTCTGCACTGGGAAGACCCCTCCCTTGGCTCTGCTGGGCCCCACTTTTGGGGTCACATTCTGCCTTCTGGCTATCCACTCTTGGGCAAGCCATTCAAGTACTCTGTGCCTCAGTTTCCTCATCCGTAAAATGGGGGTAACTGTGAGCGGTGTTAGCCACAGGGTTGTTGGGTTAAATGATTGTATGGAGTGTATGTTAACTACTCTGATGGTTGTTCTGAGGGGGGTGCGGTCTCCCTGCTGTCACCCTGAGTGTCTACTCAGCCCAAGCTGTGGGCCTCCCTGTCCCACCTGGAGGCTTTCCTGAGTCACAGTGAGGGGTCAGCCGACTTGCTGGAGACATCTTGGTTTAGAGGGACATGGGGGATGGGGAGAGGCAAAGCAAACGGGGTGGGATCCTGCCCAGGCCAAGGGGGTGCAGGGAGAACCGGTGCTGCCCACGTGCTCCAGGTTCCTTCTGGGCTCTGCTTCTCTGAGGCCTCCTTCCCTTCCCCAAAGCTCGGCACTCAAGGTGACAGCTGCCCCTCCCCTGGCTCGGGCCTGTACAGGTTCCCACCCCCGCACTCAGGCTGCAGCTCTCCTGAGGCCCCGCAGACCATACCGGCTTCCCTGAGTCTGTTGGGACAGGCATGGGGACTTGTGCAGAGTCCTGACAGCGGCTTTGGGGTGCGGGAGCTGGCTCGGGGGCAGGGGCCGCTGACCACGATCGCGAGAGCAGTGTCTCTTCTAACTGATCACTGCAGCCTCGGGCTTGGAGCGCTCCGCACTGACTGAGCGAGCACCGTGTGTCGATGGCTGGGGACCTCGCAGCGGGCAGATGGTCAGGGCCCTCCCTGGCCCAGAGTCCACTGCGGGAAGGATTTCGGGTAGCAGGAGAGTGCTAGGAAAGGAAACAAAGTAGTGTAAGGCGATGGCAGGGGGGTGGGAGGGCGATCTGGGCCGGCATCCCCCAAGAGGCGCCTTCTGAGAAAGGCTCCCCACATTGGAAGGAGCCAGACATGGGACAATCGGGAAGAATATTCCAGGCAGACGGAACAGAAAGTGCAGAGGCTTTGAGGTAGGCGGGTGGGTGGAGGGTGTGCAGAGCCTGAGCGGCAAGGAGGTGAGGTTCTCTGCTGATGCCGTGGGGGGCTCTGACCAGGGCAGGACGCGATCACATTTGTGTAGTGATCAGGGCTCAGGGAATACTTGGCTGAATGAATGAAGGAACTAACAGATGCACCCGGGGGAGGCCAGGGACCTCAGGCCAGGTGTGACTATGGCCTGGTCACCTGACTCTGTGCTCACCAGACCTGGCGGCGCCCACTCCTGGCCTGGGGCAGGGGGAGCAGGCAGGTTTTTGAGGTCACGAGCCTCTCAGAGTCACTTTGTGCAGGGGCTGCCACTGCCTTAGTTTCCTCATTAGTCTGGGGACCACTGAATTCCCTGAGGATTCGTGGGCACCTGCTGAGCTTCCCGGCGAGTTTGGCCCCTGGGGTCCCCCCTCCCAGATTTTGCTACCATTGTTTGATTGCCTGCATCCTGCCCCCAAACCACCCCCACTCCCCAGCATACACACACGCTTCCCCTTCCTAGCTGATGCTGACTCGCCTTCCTCTCCGTGAGCGCCCTGTGGAGGGCAGGCCCCCCGGCAGGCGTTGGACACGAGAGGTGCAGTGCAGAGGGCGGTGGGAGGGACGAGGCAGGGGGAGAAAATGGAGGCTGGGACAGGTTTGCCCAGCCCTAGCTGGCAGGCTCTCAGGGGGTCAGGGGCCATCTGAGAGGACAAGCTGAACAAGGTTGTGGGAGCACTAGCAGCCCCGATGGTGGCAGGGGGGAAGCCAGGAGGACCCGGGTGCACTTGGGGGCACAGAGGTGTGCAGGGCCACTCATGGAACACACAGTCTGGGAAGGTGGGTGGGTGTGACAAAAGCAGGCTTGCATACTGAGGCTAGTGCCCTGCAGGTCGGAGTGCAGGCACAGACCCTGCACTGTGAGGTGGGGAGGCTTCCCCTGCCCACGCTGCAGTTCTGAGGTCGGGGTTGCTCAGCCCCCACGGTTTTGGGGGGCGCCATCCCGTGCCCTGTGGGATCTTCAGCAGCATCCCTGGTCTCTATCAACTTGGTAGCCGTAGCACCCCCACCACCAGTTGTGACAACCAAAAATGTCTCTAGACATTGCCAAATGTCCCCTGGGAAGCACAGTGCCCCCAGCTGAAAATCACTGAACAAGGCTAAGAGGGACGGAGCATGTGGGCAGAGGGACTGGCCTGGGCAGCAGGGCATGGGGACGTGTCATACTAGGACTCTGTCTGGGTGACAGTGGGCCTGCATGCTGGCCCAGGAAGCCCAGTGAGAGTCGTAGCAGCAGCTTGACCCTAGAGGTGATAAGAAGTGGGCAGAAACCTTCCTCCTGCCCAGGACCCCCTGCACGGGGGCAGGTGGAACTTGGGGTTTGCAGGGTTTTCCCAGGGCCTTGACCTTCAGACAGGCCTGGCCTTGGGAGAGGGGCAGACTTCCTGGTGTGCATAGGAATCATTTCTAATTAAGGCTGTTACTGTTCAGGGCGCTGGGTTCGTCCTGTTGGGAGGGAAACTTTTCCCCTCCAAGGCCGCCTACCTGCCTTGGGCCAGTGACAGCTCGCTCTTACTGAGCGCCGCGTGGGCTTTCCCGTTTGTCCTCACAACCACCTGCGTGTTACTGTCATTTGCTCTGCTGATGGCGAGGCAGGAGAAAGACAGTCAGGGTCTTGGGGCCCAGGGGAGCCCCTGGCTCCCACCTCAGCCTGCGGCTGGCCCTGGCCTCGCCTGCCTCACCGACAGAGGGAGCCTGCGCTGTTGTATCTCCGTGCTTCCCGAAGCTGGGCTCTCCCTTTGTCCCTCAAGGCTCCGGGAGGTGGAGGGACTTGTCTGGGGTCAGGAGGCTAGGAGGTTGTGGTCCAGCATATACGCCCCCTCCCTGGCCCCCGCAAGCCAGCAGATGCTCCAGCTTCAGCCCCCTGTACCCTCAGTCTCCTGCCTTCGGCCCCACGGCAGATGCTGCTCCCGCAGGGCTGGCTCTTCCTGCCCTTCTCAGTACCAGCATCTCCTGCCCCACCCAGCTTAGCACGGTGGCACCTGGTCCCCGTGGTTCCTGGCAGGGCAGTCCCGCCTTTGTAGGTGCCGGGTTTGGTGTACTGACCCCTTTGCGGTCCCGGAGGGTGGGGCCTGTCGTCGGAGCGCCTCCATCTCCCAGGACGGTGCTGCCTCACTTCCCTCTCGGAGGGGGGTGGGGGCAGGGCTCTTGCCAGGCGGCACCCTCTCACAGGTGTTCCGGAAGACTTAGTTGAGCTACTACAGGTGTCGCCTGTTTGTGAGAGGGGCTGATGTCACTTCCCTGCTGTCGAATCCTCGTCTCTGGCCATCAGGAAGCACTGGCTCCTTTCGGTCCCTGAGTGGGGCTGGGCTTCTAGAACATGCATCTTAAACATTCCAGGCTCTGCTGCGGCAGGGTCGCAGGTCACAGGTGCCCCCATCCCCTGCTGGGCGAGGGTGACTGCCTGTCTGGTGGCAGCAGCACTGAAGGTGGTGAGTGGCAGTGAGCTGGGTGAGAAGGCTGGTGACACACAAGCCAAGAGACCGTGAAATCCAACGGGCGAGTTTTCACTAGGACGAGGGTGGGACCGTCAGGCTTCAGAACTGATTGCAAATAGACCCTGTGGAAGAGCCAGGCGGCTGGAGCTCTATGCTGTCAGCGGGCCCCGCGGGGTCCCCAGTGTAGCCCCCTGTTGCTTTGTCTTTCAGGACTCTCGTTGCCAGCCTGAGTTCCAGCCTTGCTGAGCCGGCCGCCCTTAAGAGCTTCCTGCCACCGAAGCCTCCCCCAGCGCTGACCATGTCCATTATGGACCACAGCCCCACCACGGGTGTGGTCACAGTCATTGTCATCCTCATCGCCATCGCCGCGCTGGGGGCCTTGATCCTGGGCTGCTGGTGCTACCTGCGGCTGCAGCGCATCAGCCAGTCTGAGGACGAGGAGAGCATCGTGGGGGATGGCGAGACCAAGGAGCCCTTCCTGCTGGTGCAGTACTCAGCCAAGGGACCGTGCGTGGAGAGGAAGGCCAAGCTGACCCCCAACGGCCCGGAAGTGCACGGCTGAGCTGGGATGCAGGGGCTCCCGGGCCTGTGTGCAGCCAGCCAAGAGGCGCTGGAGGGGGAACCACAGACGCGCCGACGTTTGAGAGGAGGGTTTGACACTTGCTGGCATGGCCTCGCCAGGCTTCGTCATCGCATGCACTGACTCCCAGGGTCCCAGCCATCCCGAGCCAGGACTCGGTGGCCCTGGCCATTCCCTCAGCCTCCTGGTGGGGCCGCCCATTGCAGGCAGTGGGCAGGCCTGACCTTGCTGGGGCTCCCAGCCCCATAGTGCTTTTGTTACTTGAATGTTTAGCTGAGCCTGTTTTTGATGGAGCTACTACTGTACCGCGTGAACTCACAAACCTGTGACCTGTAAATAGGCCCCAGAAGCACGTGCTTAAGCCTTTTTGCTGATTTTTAAAAATAGCGGATAGCACACATGGGACTGACCGCACGGATGACGAGCTGGGCCCAGCTGTGGGGGCGGGACGGGGCACGGAAGGCCCGAGTCGCACTTGGCAGGGGTCTCTAACGTGTGTGTTTATGTATGTAAAGGGTGTGACGCGTCAAGTTTGAAGTTTCGTGGCTGACCTGTTCGGGTGCTTTGGTGATTTCTGCTTGGTTAGCAATGGACAGGAGACCCAGGCCCCGCTCTTTCTCTAAAGTAGGTTTGGTCTTTACATACCAGTTCCTGTTGAGGGTTATTGCAAGGAAGCTACTGCAGCTGCTTGGGAGCCGGTGAAGGACGAGTAGGACACACGTCCCGAGGGCTGCCAGGCACCTTAGTGGCAGAGCGGTTTCTTATGCCTTTGGTCTTGAGCATGTTGAGCACCCCCCATCCCCACACGGACCCAGGACTACTCAGCAGGCTGTGTGGCGCAGGCAGTGGCTGCCTTTCATCTGAAACCCAGTTGGCCCAGGAAAGAGAAAGTGGTGGGTTTTGTTTGTTGTATTTAATGTATTCTGCACTGGAGGGGAGGGGGTGGGCACGTGGAGGTTGCCCCCACTCCTTCCCTGTTCACAAGTGAGCTTCCTTCTCGGACTACTGTCCACCTGCTGGGTACTGCATTCCACTCTCCTCAGCAGGTCACCTGGACGGACAGTCCCGACCCCACTGTAGGCACCGAGGGTGGTGGAAGGAGCTCGATGGTACGCACTTAGTGGGCACCTGGGGGGAGAGTGAGTTTCAGGTTCAGGACTTGGTTCTCAAAAAGGTGAGGAGTTAGTTGGTGGCTCTTGGTTGGGCCAGCGCCCCCACATCCTGCATCTCCAAGGTGTCCCTTCAGTGAACTCGCTTAGATTTTTAATCCCACCACTGTAAACACATTCTAAACTATCACAACTGTACTATGACTTGCATCAGCGTCCTCGGTAACGTACTGGAGGCCAGCCCTGGCTTCACCTCGGAGCCCTGGCCCACAGCACGAGTGGCCTGCCAGCAGCGTGGGCAGGAAGCTCCCAGCGGCACTGGCCGCCCCCACCCCCTCAGAGCCCTGGCCTCCTGGTCAGGCTGAAGGCTGCTCCTATGGCCTCATTCAAGTCTTCTCTAAAAAGCATGCTGAACTAATCTACTTTCTACACCACCAAGGAGGGAGCTTAGGGAACATGTATTTTAGCAGCACATGCCTAAACTGGGGGTCAGACCTGAAGTAATAGCTTGCGAGGAGGGAGATGGGTAGCTAGTTGGGAAATCTGAACCTCCAACTGGGGGTGGCCAAGTGTAAGTTAGGCTGGAGACCAGCAGCGGCCCGGCAGGCCGGGGAGCGGGGCCAGGTCCCAAAGGGGCCGACTTGAAGATCAGGGAGAAGGCTTGCTTTCTGATGAAGGACACTCAAGAAAAACGTGGCAGGTGTAGTGGTGTTGGATCCATTCCCCTTGCGTTCCAGAACTTGTAAGCTTTCTACCTCTACTTTCCGCAGCCAGCAGCGTACACCGAGGCTGTCTCTCACCCAAGTAACCCGGGAGCACCTGGGGCTTGCATTTTCAGTCTCTGAGCCTGACC
The DNA here is from genome assembly GCA_004026885.1 of Lyroderma lyra. Lineage (NCBI taxonomy): Eukaryota > Metazoa > Chordata > Mammalia > Chiroptera > Megadermatidae > Lyroderma > Lyroderma lyra. The sequence continues at coordinate 81,895 of PVJL010006609.1, read as the reverse complement.
CCGAAAATGACCATCCCTCTGACCATCCGACTGTCAGACTTGCCCTGAGGGATTTGGTTTTGAAATGATGAAACACCACTTTCTCCTTCCTTTCACTTCTGGAAGTGCTTTATCCCACTCCCTGGTTGCCAGGGACGACATCTCTGCAGTTTGAATCCAGCTGGCAGCGTGGTGGCAGTGACGGGTGAGGGTCGCAGGCACAGGGGGCACTCGTGGCGGGTGGGGCCTCTGGGAAAAAAGTGAAAGTGCCTGTAGAACTGGTGAACAACCACACAACAGCTCTCACTGTTCTTAGGTATCAATAGCTACTTTTTTTAGCGTAGACACCAGAGCCACACACTCAACTGGCTTAGTAAGTTATGACCTCTCATTGAATTCTTTCTGAATAGCCCACTGTTGCGTTCAAGTTTTCTGACTAGTCCGTCAAGAAATGAACCTTTCATCCTGCATCTCATCACAGAAGCAACAGTAGGAGGATGGGGAGGGAACTCTGACACTGAGCCACTAAAACATGGACTAATTTTTCAGACAAATCTTCAAATGGACTGTGCTACTGTTTTTGTCTCAAAGCTACCAAGTTTGTGCAATAAGTGGAAGGGATGTCATCCCTGTTCAATAAAAGCTGAATGACATTCAAGTTGACTTTCTAGACCACTGAGAAAATCTTTATTTACAATAAATTTCAATAAAATTTGCATAAATATATTCCCAGTGTACAGTGTTCGCCTGTGATTTCTTTACGTCATTTTAAAAGTCAGTCTGTCCTGTTCTCGTTGCTCCTTTCCGAGACCAGTGGGGAGCTGACATTGGCGGGCGGAGGGGTGCTGCCAGGTGGCCCGGGGGCGCCTGGGGGGTTGGAGGGGTCGGCGTGGTCAGAGCGCACCTCTTCCTGGGGATGGAGGCTCTCGGCCCCGTCCTTGCCCTCCAGTTTCCGCTCCATGGTGGCCACCAGGATCTTGAGCCAGGTGTTCTCGGTGAGCAGGCTTTCCGAGGCGTCGGCCAGCTCCTGCAGCTTGCGGGCCACCTCCTCGAGCTCCCGGGTCTTCTGCTCGTACAGGGCCTGCAGCTGCTCGCTGTGCAGCTGGAGCCGGCCGTGCTGCTCCTCCAGCACCTGCTGCCGCTGCCGCAGCCGGTGCTCGTCCCTGCGCGCGCCCGAGAGCCGCGCCTCCACCTGCACCTGCGCGTGCTGGAGGCTGCTGATTTCCGCCCTCAGCTTCTGGATCTCTCTCTCCAGATGGGAGACGTGCCCCTGCTGTAAGACGGCCTCGCTCTGCAGACACTCTTTGGTTGGAGGGTTAGCCAAGTGCCGAGGGACAGAAGCGGGGTCTGAGTGTTGCAAAATGAACCTCAGCAGATTTGGAAGGGTGATGGGGAGGTCTTCGGGGTACTTCACACTTAGGTCCTTTCTGGAGAGAAAGGGAAAGGAGTCAAAGATGAGAATAACACCAACATGTTTAGTCCAAAACCAGACTGCTACTGAAGGTCAGGCCGTGTATTTCCTACAAAAGTCATTCCAAGGATCTGACTTACTGAAGTCAGCAAGGGAAATGTTACCTGGAGAAAAATGTTCTGTAACGCTGAGGGTGTCCCACATGCTCATTCTGAAATTAAGGTGCTTATCTCAAACCTCTGTTCCTGGAGACAAAGAGCTCAGTTTCTATTCACAACCTTCCAAGAAAATAACAGCTCCCAGGCCCGGGCCTACATGTGCAGAGTGGCCTCTGTGCTCTGACAGGTTCTGTGGTGTGTCAGGAAGGGTGTCCTGGAGCAGGGACACGAGTGTCTCCCACGTCACTCTCGTGGCCATCAGCAGTGCTTGGTGAAACAGAAAAAACCTGAACCACTCACCCCGCTGCTTCAGCAAGTATTTATTCTGCATTATACAAGGCAGTTCTTGGGGTAACTGTGCCCCGCAGGAGACATGTGGCAACATCTGGAGGCATTTTTTGTTGCCACAGTAGGGGAGGTGTTACTGGAGCCCTGACCCCTGACAAACAGAGCAACCTAGGGGACTGAGGAATTGAGGGTGCCCGGCCCCGAGAGTAGAGGATGAGGGAGGAAGGTGACAAATGCAGAGCATTTGCCCCAGAGCTTCACTGTGAGTCCTCACATAGAACACTGCTTCTCCGAATCTGTCATTCGTCTGACATCCAAAATTTCTACCATAGATACAGTTCCCTGTGTACACATAAGCCAACTGCGATGCATCGGATCCACCCGCTGCGGTGTGTGAAGTGTGCGGACGACGACCACCGTCGCCTCTGAGCATGAAGGAAACGGGGCTTAAAAGCAGGGTCTCCAGAGGCCACCCGCGGGGGGCGGGCCCACAGGGCCGCTGCTCACTGTCAGGAGTGCCCAGCCAGGTGACTTCCCGGGCCCCGCACTGCCCGTCTTAAAGGGGTAGCAAGAGGACCAGCGCCCTCACGGGCCTGCTGTAAGGATCACCCGAGGTGCCCGAATGCTGAGTGAACATTAGCTTTAAAAAACATCACATCGTTCCTTAAAAAACCAACCAGAAGCCACTGATTCAAAGTTTACATGCCATTTCCACACACAGAGCCACTGGCCAAATACCTGAGAAGAAACAAAGGCGGTCTACTCGTGGGCAGTCCTTTCTTATGAAATTAAAATCAGATGTCTCCCATTTTACAGTGTTATGGAAACTTTCAGGTACATGGCATAATTTCAAATATGGGGGCGGGTATATAACCGTGCCCCCCTTTAAAGCACAGTTTTCTTAAGCTTTCTTCAAGTGGGGCCTCCCAGGAACTGGACCAACAACCCAAACCACCCCGGCCCCTGTGAAGTGCGTGTGAGGAGCGGCACGCAGAGGCTGATCCACTAAGTCATGCAGCACAAACCTGGAATCACCCCCGGGACCTACGTGTGTATCTGCAGACAGTTCCAGGTTGGAAAAAGCAATCTCCAAGAGTTTACGTAATGGGTGTGCAAAATGCGTCCGAATGTTTTACAAGTAGCAAGGATACACAGTGTCAGCAAACTGCTTCCAAAAAGCAATCACTTTGAAAGTATGGTCCCACTGTCTACCTGAACTCTCCTCTAAATTCACCAGGAGCATGTTTATGCACCTCTAGCACGTAAAAAGGCCAAATATAAAAATGACAGATGGGTGTAAGGTAGCTTCGCCAGAGGGGCTATAAAGTACTGAGGGAGGGTGCAGCTCTTCCTCTGAAGAAGTGAGATCCTTCCTCAGTTGACATATTAGAGTGAAACCCCCAACACACACACCCTGTCTGATCTCCTAGCCCAGGGCTGGGCCAAAGCACCTATAGTTTGAAATGTCACACAGAGATTGGTGGAAGAAATAGTGGCTCCAAGGTGCCCCTGCACAGGAAGGCTGGCCCTGCCAGGGGTAGGAGGCAGCGGGGGTCACACACAGTGGCCGAGGACGGGCTCCTTCATACAGCTTCCCTTCCATGATTATAAGATGTGCTTACTGAGGACAGGCTGCAAAGGTTATAAAAAGCACACAAGAGGGATCCCCAGGTCACCTGTCACCCTCACTCCTCCAAAGGAATCACTGTCAACATCTTAACACCTCACATTTTAACCCAGTGCATGCACAAATTTATATTTTATCAAAACACATACAAATCTTTATATTCTTTTCACTAAAAATAACATAAGCATGTGCATCACGGCAAGGGTCTTGATTACATGTCAACAATCAGTCTTTTCACTTCCTCTTCTGAGAGTTGTCAGCTCACATCCTTTGCTGATTTACCTTCTCAGTAAAGTGAACTCTCACTTTGGACCAGCTATTGAGGATCTCACTTCACTTCTGACTACCATTTATTTTTAGAAAAAAATAAGAAAATTCCATTCCAAAGCAGTAAGGCCTTGGTTTACCAAGCTCTTTCCACTAAAATAGAACTGGAAGTTTTTTCATGTTTACTTTATTTACCTTCTTGACTTTTCAAAGCAAGGAAAGTAGTAAGGGGCTGCAGTGAGCCCACCGCGGTGTGGGGAACGAGCTTAGTGCCAGGCTGGCATAATGAGGCAGCTCTGTAATCACCCAGACTTAGGCCCCCAGATACACACACAACCCCTGGCCACCAAGTCTCTGTGTGTCTCCCTCTGTCTCTCTCAATAAATGTCACGAATTATAGTTGCTGAGAACTTCATGCAAAGGCCATGCCAGGTATTATGACTTCAGTAAGTTTCCAAACTGTGTTTGGAATTCTCAAAGCATGCTGCCTTAAACTTCACACCCAGCCTCTGTCCCACACAGATGGATCCGCTGGTGCTACTGTCCACAGTTTCGTGACTGTGTGGCTCTCTGAATGCTTCTTCGAAGAAAAAGGCTCATGACTACACAATCGGCGGTGGAACAGGGTGAGTCACACTCTGTGTTCAGTGCACGATTTGACAAGACCCTGCTCCCACAGGAAGCATTCCAGCAAAAATTCTCTGAGATAAAGAGGAAACAACAAGGAAATGATTCAATCCAAATGAAGGAAGCACCCTCCTAGAGAAGCAGGAAAAGCATGGCAAGGCTGGAATAACCGGTAAAAGTGAGTACAGGAACGTCACAATGTGACTTAGAGACCTCACTGCAATTACCCGGCAAATGCTTTTCCCGCTACAGACATTGTCAAAGCCATGTGACTGGATCCCCGAGGATACAGCCTTCTAAAAACAAAAAGGAATCTGTAAAAAGGGAAAGAACATCTGGTTTATCAGGCTTTAAAGGTCAAGAGTTAATTTCCTTTCTATCAAAACATCCGTGCCACAGTCACTAATCGCCACGGCAGTCCCCTTGGCTGACATCCCACCCCTGTCTGCGGGGCTTGCAGGGCAGTTGTACATCGCTGAAAATGGAACACTCAAAGGTGCAGAACTCTAGGTGACACCCAGTGATAGCCATACACAGAAGTCTGCACACCCAGGGAGAAGGCTCCTTGACCCCCATTTCCTCCTTGCACAAGAGGGACAAGGTGGTCACGGGGCTCCATGAGAAATGACGCTTGAGAAAGCTGGGCAGGCAGGGCCCAACCCTCTGTAAGGCTACGCAGATGCCTATCGTTCTGCTCCTCAGGGACCTGGGGCTCTCTGCTGTCAATCTTGGCATCCACTGTATGCTCAGAAAGCCAAGGAAGCGAATGAGCTCTGAAGGCCACATCCATGCTCATGCAAAACACACACTCAGGCAGGGGCAAGCTTCTTACCCAAGACAGCACAGCTGACACTGTGACACGGAAACCCCTTTACCTCACAGCACATTTTTTTGAACAATACATTTTATTCAAAATAGCTTAGTAATCATTATGATTTACATTTCACTTCTGTGAAGCATCTTAAACCCTTTTCACTCTCAGTGAATGAATCCCATCTGCCCAAATATTGAAAAAATTCAGCATTACCTGTTGCAGGGAAAAAATAAGACAGTAGGAAGACGGTCAACCATAAATTCCCAAGGAAGATCATTCTGAGATACATCAATCCTAGAAAAGGGAAAGAACAGAAAAAGTCATAGACCAGCCAAGAAACTCCAATCTGAAAGAATCTTCTCAAATAACTGAGGAAGCTGGAGCATTCCCCAAAACGCCTCACTGACAACTCAGGAGTCTACTGAACTGAGAGGGTCTGAGCAAGTACTTTAATCCTTGAATTAGCTCCGGTAGAAAAAAAACAAGGAAATTGCTGCATAAAATACATCAAGCCTCTCTGAAGATGTAAGACAACTGGAAAAGAAATACTATACTCATTTTATGTTTTGTAAATCTGGATGAAGGCCAAAAAGGCTGTATTTCCTTAGCAGAGTTAAAATTACTTTTCTAACACAGAAAATGGTATCTGAGCTAATTACCCAGCCTAGCGGTGTTTAAGTACTACTGCACCAGGTGGCGGCCCCTCCTGCAGCTGGCACTGAGATGGGCATGCAGCAGACCCCCACCCCCAGGGGCTGCTCAGATGGAGCAAAAAGAACTTTCTTCTAGAAGGAGGGAACCAGCAGAGGGCTGCTCAGCCCTATTCACAAACAGTACATACAAAAAGATAGAAATGTTTTGACTCATTAACTTGGCCACAGTTTTCAGATAGAATCAGGGGAGGGGCAACCAATGCCATGCATTTGCCCAAAAGGATGAAATTCACTTAAAAAAAAATTGACATAACCAAATTATAATGGTTTTAAACAGCTTTACTAACAAAGCGGCACTCCTGCCTACCTAAAACATTAGAGTTCCATTTTTTTAAACAAGCGGTGTTGAACACTTTTTTTTTTCCTGATTTTTACTTCAAAGATCAAACTAAAATTAAGAAAAACATCTGTAAACACCCACTCAAGAATTCCATTGGGCTAATCAGGACCCTCTTTCTAGGACTCTCACTCAAGGCTGGTGTAGATGCCTACACATCGCTAAGAGCAGTAATCATGTATTTCATTGTCTATTCTTTTCAATTAATTTTATGCAAAGTATTGTTCTAATGAATGGGTAAAAACCACATCAAATGCCCAACCATAATTTACTTAACCATTCCTCTATTGTTGGATATAAATAACGGTACCTTGACTAGCTCACTTCCCTAGAGTGAAATTAACCAGGTCAAAAACGTATCAACTATTTTGGGGATTTCTACAGTGTTGTTAAAATGCTTTCCAGAAAGGTTACTACAATTTACTTATTCTATTTGCTCCATCTGACTGTGCTAATTTCACTTTATTTTATCAAAACAAGATTCTGCCACTTAAGAACATTTGTTAATTTAAAAAGTATAAATGGCCTTGTTACTGTTTTAATTTACATTTATCAGATTATAATTTCCCTACTTGTGTATTTACTCTCTCCTTACATGAAAGCCTGTTTGTGTCCTTTCTTCACACTGGAATCCCTCTCAGCTGTTTGCCGCCACTGCCCCCCACTTTTTTTATTGTGGTAAAAAATACACGTAACATAAAACTTACGGTCTTAACCATTCCTACATGTACAGTTCAGTGCTATTAAGTATATTCAGATTCCTGTGCAGCCATCACCATGACCCACCCCAGAACACTTTCATCTTGCAAAACAAAACTCTGTAGCCATTAACTACCAACTCCCGACTGCCTCTCCCACAGGCCCTGGCAAATGACCATTCTACTTTCTGTCTATGAATCCAACTACTCTAGGGGCCTTATGTAAGTGGAACCATCGTAATTTGGTCTTTTGTATCTTATTTCACTTAGCATTAACGCCTTCACGGATCATCCATGTTGTAGCACGTGTCAGAACTCCCACCCTTTTAAGGCTGAATAGTACTGTACTGTATGGAGAGACCGCATTTCCTCTCAATTTCTTAACCATTTTAATTTCTCAAGGTCTGGAGTATGAACACCTGATTCTGAATCCTGGCCCCTCACTTACAGATTGTGTGACTCTGGGTAAGTTACCTAATCCTTCTGTGCCTCAGTTTTGTCCACAGTAAAAACAGCGATACTCATGCCTGCCTCAGTGAATGTTCTGGGGATTAAGTCACAGAATACGTAGATATGAAAAAAATCTCTCATCACTATAATTCCTCAAATTTGGCTCTAATCATCAATTACAGCATATATAATAGGTGAAATATATATATGCTGTAAAATATAGTTATCCATATTTTACTGTGTTTTCCTTGTTAATTTTCACTGCAGTTTTCTAGTGGAATGTGCTCATTTTTCTTTCATTATTTTTTTAACTGCTTCACTTTGGACAGTTTCCATGTCTCAAAGAAACTAATAAATCTAATACTCTATCTTTCATTTTTTTCTATGATGTGGTCTTTTATATTTAATTGTAATCTATCTGGAGAGGTTTTTTTGTGTGCGGAGGGGGGGTGGGAGAAGATACAGCTTATATCTAAATAATCCACCCCTCAAACCGCTTGCTACCTTATCCAAAAACTTTGAGCTTTATTTTTACAAAAGAATGATATAAATTTTTTTGTTTACTAACAAGCCCACATACAGTATCCACAGAATCACTGAACTAGAACATGTGGATATCAGCCATCTGTCCTTCCAATATCAGGAGTGAGGATAAAAACAAGGCCTGGCGGAGAGGCTTGCTCCAGGTCCCAGGGCTGGCTGCCAGCACATCAGGGACTGGCCCCCTCTCGCTGGGCCAAGACCCAGTGCTATGCAACTCCTTGGGCTGTCTTCCTGTGGGAGTCCGGGAAGCTGGCCACTCGGGGCTTTCCTAGCAACCAGGTCAGCACTGCCCCCATAGACCTGCACTCACCCTCCTATGAATTCCATCAGGGCTAAGCACCTTCAACATCATGGAAAGAACACACAGAATTCATCTGGAAAACGAATTTCATTTCAATGAGGTTCTGCTCACGTCTGTAAGCTGACCACTAAATTCAACCCATGATTAATGAAAACTGGGCAGGTCCTTGCAAACAACATGGCCAAGCTGTGAGGAAGAGCAAAGGCAGGCACACAGCCCGAGGTGTGCAGATCAGGAGTCCTCACCTTGCCACAGTGAACGTATCCGTCGGCAGCAGGCGAGCTAGCTGGATGAAGACATGATTGAGGGAAGGACAGAAGCCGCACCACTGTGCATAATAAAGCAGCAAAACGTCCTGTGGGAAGGGGGAGAAGGCTGTTACTGGGGCATCGGAAACAGGCTCCACACGTCCTCGCTGTGCTCAGAACCCAGTGGGCATCTGACAAATGCAGCTTATGCACAAATTAAAGTGAAAATTTAATCTTTAGATTTTTCCAATTACGTGCTTTCTTAAGAACTTTTTGTAATTAGAAAACCACATGTAATTCACACATATTTGCAATAAGACTGTCATGTGGTTAATCTGTACATCAACACCAATGGCTCACCCAAAATTTACAGCTTTGGAAATGATTTTAATAGGGATAGGTGGCTTGCTTTTTGCCCCTCTCGTGATTCCATACCTGCTTTTGAAGGACTACCTCCCAAAAGGTATCAGTGGTTACTTCAGTGATCAAACGCTGAGAAGGGAACTGGGCAGAGTCACTTCCAATAAGATGTCTTTTCAAGGGACTGTAGAGAATGCTGAAGTTTTGAATGAAAGACTCTAAAAATAAAGAGAAAATGGCCTACTTTAAGCTCTACATAAGAAACTTTGGGATGAATTCACAGGCGTACATTGTTAACACTTCACCTTCAGGCACAAGCCTGAACAAAGCTGCCCAGAGTGGTACCAGGCTCAGCTCTGGTGGTACTAACTCAGCAGGAAGTAATTTTGACACCAAAACACCATGAAGTGTTACATGCTCTAATAGTCACGGACTAGATATATGCTATCCTGCTTTTTCCTAACAAATAGCTAGCCCACAAATAGAGACCTAAGACTGCACTAATCATTCACACATCACAGTCTTTAAAGATATTTCAACCTATGACACTAAGATCTTTAAGTATAACTACCAATGCAATAATTGTACAAGTTATGATCATGTGGAAGGGGCTTAACACTCATTACTTGGAGGATAAAAAGCTATGTTTTTCCCCCTTTATTAAAGTTCTTCAAGTTTCTTTCTTAAGAAAAAATAAACTCAATTGTATTTAGCAGAAAAGCACATAAATAAAACCCATAAATAATCCAAAACCTAACTTGAAGCAAGCTTTCCCCTCCCCACAAATGCCACTGTCTTCAGATTGCCTGGTATCATCTGAAGCAGCACTAATCTCTCTCACTTCTTTTCTTTCTTCTAACTCTCTCCATTTTGAGGTCCTAATGAACAATGAAATGTTCTGTAGAGGGAGAGGAAGTGAGGAACGTTATGTGAATACTAAAGAGAATTCATTAGCAGCAGCATCTGAATAACAGTTGGCTACTGATGTTTTTGAAACATAAAACCAAGAATTATTTCCTAATCCGCATGAAGTCTAAATTCTGAGACCGTCCCAGAGACAGCTGACTTCAGAGTTAACTCTCCAAACCAATGACACTTAGTAGATGTTTTTCTGTTAAGGATCCTTAAAAATTTTGTCACCAACTACAAGGCAAATAACAACTGAGTCAGGTGTTTCAGAATAGATACAGAAGATAAAAAGAAATCTTAAAAAGACTTCTTTGAGATTCCCTTGAATTCAAAGAGAACACATTCTGAGTGCACTGAATGCCTGAGTATAACTGAAGAGGAAAATCCAATAAACACTTAAAAAATACAGGCTTGCTTCATTTTAACAAAAGCCAGTATATCAAAAATATAACTTTAGAAAACATGAATTAGGAGCAATTTGTAAAATTAACACAGTGTACACTTCATAAAGTGGTCACGGAGTCCTTTAAACACTCAGGAGCCTTCATGTTTATAATATATAATTTGATACAGAACGAAAATCAACATTTACATAAGTCCTTTCAAATGTGCCTAATGCAAGAAACAAGCTTCACCTGGATTTAAGACAGCTAAAGAGGGCTGATATTTAGGGGCTCCGAGTTCACTCTCCTTGTCATACCCTCTAAAACTTGAAAACAAGACGTTTTCTTCCCTACCAGGCTCCTCCTGTCTCGCTTTGGCAAACACTGACTTTCTCCGTGCTTCCAAGGAGGCTGAACTAACTCGGCTTCTGAATTCTCACTTCCTTGTGTGTACATCAAGGATGGCAGCAAAGTCCTGGGAACAGGGCGGCCGGCAGGGGTTAGTTCACTGATACTGTCAAGCCCCAAGGGAAGCCCGGATACTTTGGTATAATGGGGATTTACCCTCCCCCAAAGTGGTTTAGCACCTCACACTTGTTTATTGCACTTGACATTTGTTTGTTTCGATCTAAGCACCCAAGGTCAAAGCAGCATTCCCTAATGGGTTATAAAACAGCAGTACAACAAATTAGGCCTTGATACTTATACATTTAAACCTGTCAGACAAAAAGGGAGGACAGGAAAGTCTATTGTTTCACTGTTTTCCGTTTAAGTTCCTTGCAAATGAAGCTGCTGTGAGCACTCACATTCATCAGTTCTTAGGACGTTCCCACCAGAAGGGCTCCTGTCACAGTGGCCAGGTTCCCAGACTGCAGCTCACCCTACCACAAGCTGTGTGACAGGCACTGCCAATCTGGAACACCGGGGTTTTATCCCCCGAGGGCTAAATGACAAACTTACCCAAAATTTGGACTTAGGAAGTTTCTGTTCCATTTAATAGACAAAATTAGCTTCTTGTAAAATTACGACCAGTTGCAGTCTAAACATTTCAAATGACCTCACGAGGTAACATCACCCCCATGACCAAAAGTAATGAGATCCCCAGATAAAAGTTACCTACATAAACTTATTCTGTTTGGGGAAGTAAAGTGCCTACAGTACCTAGGGTAAGCTTCACAAGAGCTTGGTTTGGATCCAAGATATAGTGAGACTCTTCTTTCACATCAACAATTGCAGCAAATTCTTTCACCCGAGTGGTGCTCGGAGCACCCAGCCTCTCTGCATATAACCAAAACAAATTTGAATCCAAAAGGTATAGGTTCAGGGTCTTGTTGGTCCTACAGCTCAGGCCTGTGAAGTTTGTGCTGTCCATGTCCATTTCAGGGTAGAGAGGGCTGCTCTCCTCAATGTGAGGAATGGAGCCTGGGGAACTGACCTCACATTCCTTCTCAAGGGAAGAAAATGCACCGCTCGGGGCTTCAGAATCAAGGAAGCCCGTCACGCCCCTGTTCATGGTCCTGCAACACGCAGTGTAGTAGCTGAAAGGGCTATAGGAGCTCAGAAAATTGCTGCACTCCGTGCTATCTGACGCCACGTGATAGAAGGCCTGCCCCTTGAGGTAGAAGGAGTCCAGAGCTGCTGCCATCTGGAGAAAGCTGCACTGTGGCACGCTGACGGCTCTCGGCCGGATGCCCACGGCTGTCTGGTTGACACACAGTTCACAGACATTGTGGGTCCTGGAGATGGAGTGCCACTGGGGCAGCACCACGGTGTTGCAGCAGGGGGATGCTGTTATCCGCGGTGGGTCTGGCAGCTGGGCTGGGGGCGCAGATGCCAGAGACGTGAACACCGGGGCGTCCACTCGCTGCAGGTGCTGAAGGAGCCGCTCCACCACCTGGTCCCCATGACAGTTGTTGTACTCCAAGGCCACTTGGGTGATCTGAAACACAGGGCGGAATGCATGAGAGGCCTGGGACTCACCAAGGGAGACCCCGCCCGTGGCTGTGAGGCCGGGAAAGCATCCTCCTCTGAGTCACAAGAAGGAACCCTGGCCGGAAGCAGTGCGTCCAACAGGAAGCTGTCACAGAAGAAGCTATTAATAAAGACAGCTGGATTAGTTTCCAGAACATGCCACCCTGTTAACAGTGAACCAACTGTTCAGAGATGGGAAGGGTCTTGGGTAGATGCCTTATTTGACCGTGTGACAAGAATGAAGCCTTTAGGGGTGATGCAGCTCAACCCACTGCATACATCCAGTTCGTGGAAAAGAACCAGGAACAGAATTTAAATCTCAACCCACTTGAATGCATCTTCCTTTACATCTGTAAAACTCCTCCACGTGATGTCTTCTGTTTTTCATCTAAATAGTCTGAAAACTTCCCAAATACCTAATGAGTGGATCAAAGTATTTCAAGGCATATATGTTTCCAAAGGAATTCATGTCTCACAGGCTATGAATTCGACCTGTTCCAAACCATACCCATCCACCTTGCCTTCCTCCGCTAACCCCTTCTGCCTCCTGTACCACCCTCTCCGGGAAAATGGCATCATCAAACTGGAAAAATCAGTCGATCCAAAATTTCTCCTCTGCATCACTGCCGGCCTCCTCCAGTCAGCTGACTGCAGCATTGTAAAGCAGGCCTCTCGTGTGCATCCCCACAGGCCACTGCCTCAGTTGTGGTCCTCAGTCGTCACAGACCATTTTCTCTTCCCTGCCTCAATGGAGCCGCCACACTGCCACCACTTATTTTATAAAAATACAATCTGAAGCGTGGGACTCCTCTGCCACATGGCAATCGGTGGCCCCGTTACCTACAGCAGAAAACCTAACACCATCTGGCCCACGTGTGCCTTTCCGGTGCCATGCCCTCAGAGTCCTGGTCAGGGACCACGTTTGCTTTCTCCTGCTGTCTGCGGAGCCAAGCCCACAGCCAGGCATGTCACAAATGCTCAACAAAAGCCTGGTGAAAGAATGGCATCAGGGTAATGTACACATTCCTCCTTCCTACAGAGAGCCACCGCTGTATCCTTAGATCTGCATTAGCCATTTAGATTTACGTTTCATTCCAAGACTCTTCCATTTACAAACTGGGGTATCTTTCATCACCCACCACCCACCCCAGTATCATGAGAGCAAGTCACTATAATCCAAATGTATTTACTCTCTAAAATAGAACCATGTGCTACCTTGGCTCAAATCTTGCCACAGTGAGTTAAAAGGTTAAATCACTGAGAATTTTGATTCATTAAAGTGTGAGTGAGTGCTTAATGAGTGCTTTTCCAATTTCAAAAACCCCAACTTTTATAACATGGTGTTTAAAAAGAGAGTTAATCCAAGACATATGCACTTCATTTACACAGGGAAATTGTTTGAATAGTTCTTGGGCATAAAGAAAATGGCACTTTAGATGATAAACCAGTTTTGTTTTTCCCCACACACAAAGACCTCTCAGCTCTTTTTGGCTAAGGCTCTGACCACACGTATCCTAACACGGTCAAGGCTATATAATCTATAAGAGCCCAGTGCCCTCTGGCCCCATCTTGGTACTGCTTTATATTCAAAGACACAACCTAACATAATCTGCCCCACTCCCAACCATGCCCCACCCCCCAAAATACCCCCCAAATTCAAGTATTTTCTGTAATCTTTATAACAAGTCCTAGTTTATTAAGGACTGCAGAATTCCTTAAAAAGTTGTCCTTTCTCATCTCTTCCATTCTCAGTATCTCTCACAAACAAAGCAGCCATGTCAAGGATACTTTTAATTGAAAAAAGTATTTTGTATATAGTGATGCTCTTGAAGAATGAGAAATTCTTATTTTTCTATAAAATGAACCACTCTCTTTTTATATTCCTTTTCTATAACAGGCAGTTTTTAAAATGTTGCTCGAGTTACATCCATCTGTGATTCACTTGATGTCATATTTAATTTCATGTGAACTAATAAGGAAAATCTGGCAAGTAACTTTAAATGTCTGCACTGTAAATGCTGTGTTCCATTTCTTTAATCAGAGAAATGTGTATGCCTGAACAAGATAACCATGCCTTTGCCTAGCAGATCATACACTGTGAATGCCTCAAGGAAGTGCTGTTCAAGCTGAAAACAAGTCACACAGACTCTGCTGGGAAGCATTTCTTTTGATAAGCACACTGAGGTGTCTTATGACCTCCGTAGAACTCTCTGGAAACACCAGGGGTCAGCGGCCTGAGGCTGCGTGCAGTGCAGACTGATCCCTCCTAAGGGGGGAGTGTGAACGTGTGTATGGAATGAGCCTCACAGTGCAGCCACCACATGGGCACCTCTTGTGGAACCCCATCACATCCCCCACTACAGCTGCTCCAATTCCGTGCCTGGCAAGCTCCCAGCTCCTAACCCTACAGTGACTCTGTCCTGCTCTCTTTTCAATGTAAGCTTCCTCAGCTGTCTGCCCAAAGTTAGTCCTAAAGGCCGTAATGGAAAAATAAGGGTAGAGGCTTAAACTCTTCTGTGGTCAAGGAGTTAGTGAGTTTAGAACTCACCCTGTGAAGTGTGGAGTTCATTCCTTCCACCCCTCCCACCAGTGGCTTCTAGTCACTGTGTCAGTTTCCCTGATCACATGCCCCACTTCCCATCCCTACTCCTACCATCCAAATTCGGGCTCTCACTACTCCTCACTGTTTTGGAACACTGCAGCCAGAAGCACTTTAATAATGGTTAACACACTGCTCTGCTGGTACCTCTTCACTGGCAGTAACACTGTGATCGCTACAGTTAATGCTGAAATCCCCCAAGAAGCACTTAGGGGGCCCCCTCTTCCAATGGTTTTATTTCTGGGTCTTCTCCAATCAGCCCTTTATGGGGATCACACAACCTACACTATTTCCTGATATCTAAACCTGTTGCAACTTTCCCCCCCGCCGGTGCCTTTCTTTGCTCAGAGTGGTGTTCCTTCCCTCAAATTTCTCTCAACTCATCCAGATCCTGGCCTGAAGGTCTGTCTCAAGTACTTGTCCCTCCCACAGCCTCTCCTAACCGCTTCCCTGCCCAGCCCCAGCTTTCTGGGACAGAGCCCTTTCTCTCCCAATTCTTGCTGGACCAGGCCTAGAGCTGACGCTCCTCTGCCTAGAACTATAAGCAGGCTCTTGCTCCCCTACTAGACAAATCTCCAAGACTGAGACCTAAGTTGTGTCTTCTCCCTTTTTTCCCTCATGGCTCCCTGGCATAGTGATCAATAAACATTTGCTAAACTGACCTGAAAAAAAAAGAGAGACTGTACTGCTCAGAACACTACTTGGCTAAGTAATCTCCAATACTGCCAGGATACCATCTGGTTTTCACAACCTCAACCACACACTGAGGTTAAGAGAATCCGCTCACCTTGGGGAGAGAAGCCACAGGCCACACCATGATAAGCAGAGGGCCTAACCATCGATGGGGGAGAGAGGGGAAGAAGTTCAGCTGGGAGCAAAGGGCTGGAAAGCAAGGGGCTCCCACCAGGTTCCCAAATCCAACCGCAACCCCCTGAACAGAGGAGCTGGGCTCCAGTCACACCATACCACCCTACCCAGGACCCTGACATGCCCACACCAAACAAGACAGAATTCTCCAAAAGGAAGCTTTAAAGCCCCACCTTTCCCACAAAAAGCTTTAAGGCTCTTAATATTAGATGCAGTAAAGGCCTAGTAATTTGGAAGAGTGTCTTAGTTCATAAAGTATCTGTGTAATGAAGATCTTCTAAAGAAATTAAGTCCTAAATTGAATAAATTATTTCAATTCCTCCATAACCAGAAAAGAAACAAAACTATTTCATTTCTCTTTTTCTTTCTTCCTCTAAGCCAGGGCCACAGCGATCTTTCAGAATAATGCCCCCCCACCCCGCCCGCCCCCAAGCAGGGTTAATAACTTTAACAAAGTGAAGGGTCTGACTTGGAAAGAACCCTGCCTCCCCACTCCCTCCAGGCAGACCATTAGTCTCTAACGGACAGTTGGGGAGCCCGGCAGAGCGGGTGTCTGCTTAGCCTGGCTGGTGCTACGCTGGCTGCCTGAAATTGGTTTTGGCCAATTAAGGGATCCTTGAGGGAAGGAAAAAATAAAACCCCCAGTAAATCCAATTTAGCAATCCCAGGCGTTCTCTGCTGATTGTTATTGCTCTCCGTAAGTGGCTCCAAATGATCCATGTTTAAAATAAACTCACACCCAGATAGAGTGAGTGTACCAGATGAAGCAGGAAAAGGAGGGAGAGGCAGGCTCTAGCTGTCTGTGTGACAGGGAAGGTTTAGAAAAATAAGGGATCCCCACGTCAGCACTGCTGCTGCTGACTGCTGGGCTGACTATGGCCAGGGCCAGCCATCTGGCCAAACCGTCATGGCAATGGCATCTCTTAGGCCACACTGAACCCATTCCCTCTGTCCCACTCCCTGACATCAGTCATTACAGAAAGAGGGACATACGGTCCTTTCCTGAAAAGGCATGCTTTGCTTTCCCTGTTCCCTCTGACTCACCCAGACCTGAGAAGCTGTCGGTAACTGTGGCCAAAGAGGCTGCAGTGGGTGCTATCCCCAGCGTGGGCTCTCCTGCCCCTTTACAGGAGAAAGGAGTAATGTCACAGGGACGCAGCTGCCACTCCTGGCAGCTACTCAGCTGCCAGTGGAAATTATTCTGAACGTGGAATGAAGGAAATCCAAGTGAATGGATTGTTGTCCTACTCCTTATGAGACAGCGCTTACATTAGACTCTTACCTCATCTATTAAAGGATGACTTTCGGCTAAGGGATTAAAAGGTATAAATAAAAAAAGGGCCGGTCCTTTCTTCAGCTCATTATTCAGCAGGAGACTCTTGCCGCCATGGGGCCACAGCCACCGAAGGAGCGTCTCTCGGTTTTCTACGGCCCACCGATAGATGTTCTCGGCCGTGTAGCCGATGACCTCCCTGGGAAAGACCTGTGGAGGACAAGCACACAGAGCGTGAGAGGCAGGGCGGGAGCACAGCCGTCAGCACTGTCCTCGAGGCCCGAACAGCCCGCCACTTCGCAGGTGAGGAAAGGCGGCCAAGCGCGGCGACATGACCTGCCCCCGCCTGTGCAGCTGACACCTGGCTCTACGTCTCCAGACAGAGCGTTTCCTCACACGTGGCTGGAAAAAGCAAAAGCAATTGCAAGAAATGACTTTCAGGTCATGTGACCCATCTTTTTCCCTTTAGACAGACTCATTAATCAACAAACAATCCTCCCTGCCTGCTGCTGGCAGCAATGACCTCTACTGCTCTGTTCAAGGGGAGCGATTAAACATTACTGGGTCTTCATGTGAAAGGACTGATGAGTATCTAAGGGAACAGAAATTATGGAGCCAAGGATCCTTTAGATTTTTGCCATGGTCCTTCAAAGGGCTCGCAAGAGCAGGAGTGGAACTTCCATCAGGGCACAATTCGTATCTCCTTTGCTCACTTGTAGCTCCAGTGACTAGAAGAGCACCTGACAGAGCTGAAACTCAACAAATATTTGGATGAATCCATGAATGACCCAGAACTTGTACAAGGCCATGAATCACACTTTATGTGTACAGAATGAAAGAGACACTTAGATTTTTTTGCTTAGCTTTTTTTTTTTTTTTTTTAATGTGGGTAGCTCCCTGGCTGGGAATCAAACCCAGGCTGGAGTGTTGACAGCACTGAAGCCTAAGCCACTACACCACCAGGGAACTCTTAGATTTTTTGCTTTGTTTTCTGTGTGTCAACATAAAATTATTTTTTAAATTCCAATGATATAAACCACTGGGTTTCAAACAATACCCCCAAAAAACTGCTTTGGAGGGTGCCACAAAATGAGATGTTTTATACCCACCCAAGACAAGAGATTTAAAACAAAGATGTCCATTGCTTTTATTTTAAAAAATACTAGTATCTGAATAATATTTCATTTGCAAAGAGGAATTCTGCCACTACACCAACCAACCAACCTTAAAAACTATGGAATTAATGCTGTAAACCCAATATACTAGGGCTGTCCTGAAAGTATCTAGCCATGTAATATGAAAAATAGAGGCATTTATGGTTGGATTTTTTCCAGACAGCCCTCATATTTTTCAGTGTCATCTCTCAGCCCTACCTTTCTTTCCATCTAGTTTGCATTTATTCCTAAGTACTCTTTACTATAAATATGATACATGCTGGCTGTACAGCATGCTATAAAAGAAGGATGAAGGAAATGACAGACAGCAAAAGCAGATGAAGCCAAAAGGAGCTCAGACAAAGGCACGAGGAGGGTGGGTGGGCAGGAGAGGGACAATCACAGCAGTGATTCTCTAAGGAGAATGCTGCGAGTTTGAAAAAACACAAACACCCTAATAAACTTTTCTATCTAGAAAACACAAAAATAATTTCATTTTTGGAACATAAACTGCAAGAAGTGAAGCACAACATCTGGGCTACTAGAAATAAGCAAAGCCAGAGTGACCAGCCACAGAGGAGGCGCCCGTGGTGAGGGCCTTGTCCCCACAAGGCGTGAGACCTGCATGCTGAGCAGAGGGGAACACGGGTTTAAAGGGCCACCACTGTGTGCAGGGACACTGGTCTTCATTTGACCTGCAAGTCACTGACACTGTCACTGAAATTAGAGATAGAAAATGCTTAAGAGAAATAAACTCTCAGTGATGGGACTGAGACAACAGCAGTAAAAAGAACAGAGGCAAAGGACTAGCAGATACAGGGCACAATCTCAGAAACAGCCAAGTTGAGGCTGTCCACCAAAAGCAAATAAAATCAAGGAACAAAGACGACAATAGAAAACCAAGGCCCCCTGGGATGAGAAGCCATCAACTTCTCACTGTGATTTGACAAGAATGTCAAAATCCATTACGTCAACCAAGGAGAAAAACATTTCATATTACTACTCTTGATAAATGGAACCAGTGAACAAAGAGCATTGCCCAATGGAAGCTTAACCTCTGAGAACACAGGCCCAGAGTAACAATTCTCCAACAGAATATTTCTGAAATTTCATCTAAGAAGGAAAACAAACAGGCAGTCCCAAAACCTAATAAGACTACAAACAAAGAATTTCTGGATGTTAAGCCCAAGAGGCCTGTAATGCTCGGGTTCTTAACCAGGGGCACGGGCTCTAGGGTGGGAATTGCAGGGACTCTCAATTCACATACAAAATCATGTGCACTTTCCTAAGGAGAGTGTCCACAGACTTTATCCAACTCTCAAAAAAGTCTGACTTAAACAAGGTTAAGAACCACTGCACTAATATAAACGTGATTTCAAAATACTTACAAGTGATGTGTTGAAATGTCTATGTAAATACACACTTCCAGAGTGTACTAAGGATACCAGTTTCGCAAGATGTTTATTTGTGATAACCCCAAATCGTACTGTTCCTAGGTAATCTGAAACAGAAAATTGTCCTTTATTAAAGAAAAGACCTATGCCTTAAAACAACCACAAAACCCAATGATCAAGCTTTGATGCACAAATCCCCAGAGCCAAGCTCTTTTTAGTCACCTAGCCTAGACAGGAAAGGAAGAAGAGCTGACAGAGACCTCACATCCACTCCTGAGGTATGTCTCTGATGTTCACCTGCACTGTTTCTGTCCATCTGGGCTGATCTGACCTCATCTCCTGCTACCCTGTCCCTCTTGGGTACCAGCCCTGCCTCGGGGCCCAGGCCCATGCTGTTCTCTGTCTGGATATATCCATGGCCAGCTTCTTCTCATCATTTAGATCTCAGCTCCAACCCCACTTTCTCTGCAAAGCTTTCCCTGACCACCCACCTCAGGGCTAAACCACCCTATCTCAGAGGATAAAGTCCATAGGGACTCCCTGCTCACTCAAGCACTCTCTGTACTTTTTTATGGCACTTAGTAACATCTACGTGATCTTACTGATTCACTTAGATTTTCTTTGGTCCAACTTCCTCCTAAGTTCTGTAAAATTAGAAACCTAGTTTATTGCTCTTAGTCAGAACCTACAGCAGAGCTGGGGCATATGGTAAGAGGAGAGCCAATAAATATTGATTTAAGGAATGAATCTAGCACATACAAAGAACTCATACAAATTAGTAAGAAAAAGAAAGCAGTTAGAAATGGGCAAACCATAAGAAAGGAAATGTTGAAACCTAATAATTACATGAAAATACATTCAACCTCACTATTTCAGGAGAGAGCAAATTAAAACATACAATGCTGGTGGAAAAGGTAAAATGGCAGCCCCTAGGGAGGGCAATGACACACTGTACTGATCACAATGACACATGGATATAGCCTGCAGCCCCGCAATTCTGCTTCTTAGTATCCACATAAGTGCACTAAGAGTCACACATGAGGCAAGTCACCGAGAATATTCTGCAAATGTTAGTAACAATGGGACAGGGCCATATATACAACATGAGCAGAATTTTAAAGACACATGAGTGAAAAAGCAAGCTGAGGAAAGATAAAATAATAAAGTATACCTTTTATATCAAAACAAACCAAAGAACAAAACAATACATTTTTTTCCTACTGACACATGTGTTTAGAAATGTATAAAGAATCTGAAAGGTTAATGAAAGTAGTTTTAAATTTATAACATAAATGTTGGGAGATGGAGATCAAAGGAGACTTTATCCTTATGTGTGAAGCTTCCTTCCCCACCCACCCCAAGGAGTAAATATAATGTAATATTTGTATGATTAGAAGTGGACTTAAATATTAGTGTTAAAGGAGGGTGGATAAGATGGTGTGGGAAAAGGTACATTCCTATTCCTTTTATGCTTTATTAGCAGATGTGAAATAAAAATCAGTTAAATGTTACCAAGTTATACCCAAGCAGCTAAAACATAAAAACATGAAGGTACTAAACACATACAGCTTCTAGCTTCAGCACACGAGACACGAGTCCCACGGCCCAACAGTGGTGCCCTCTTTCTCTCAGAGGAGTGGTGGCCAAGGACGAAGCGGAAGTGACTATGCCCTTAATGCCGTGTCCGACAATTTTGAATACAAACCTGTTAAGTGTAAAATAGCACAAAACCAAGGAAACACAGGAAGAATAAACCAGAGTCCAGAGACTGGTCACTTACAAGATCTGTGGCAAAGAGTGGCAAAGAAGGCAGAATGGGAACTGGAGAGCATGGACAAGGCGCCAACCCGCCTCCGAGCAGACCTTTCTGTACCAGATTCTTGATTTGCACCCTTCACGTGCTCAAAAACTAATCAGATAGTTAAACCACCCAAAATGTGGGGGGACCTACTGTGGAATGCAAACACTAGCAAACGCACCTAACTGTATCACAAGTGTACCACACCACAGTGAAGAGAGTGAAAGCTTGAGAACAAAAAACTGAGTAACTGGAAATAGAATCCTAAATAGATACAGTTAAAATAAAGACGATGAGAGCCAGGATTCTTAGAGCAGAAAGAAGTTACATATTAAGAGGAGAAGGCTAAAGTGAACCCTGTGGTGTTAGACTGCAATCAGAGGGAATCAGAATAACTTACAGCTTTTCACACACACAATACAGAACAACAGATGTACACATATGTGTGAGTATAAATCCATGTATGTCCTCGCTCTATCTGCAGAGAGGGCCTGGAAGTAATAGCACCTGATATCAAAGAACATACCTAACATCCAGATCTTGGTTTCTAAACACCATTCTTCAATAAAAGGAACCAGAGCTCCTTGGAGAAGAGGCTGATTCCAGAGCCCGGGTAGGGTAAGCCCAAGATAAGTCTGGAATATCTTGTGATGTCAGAAGTAAAGAAGTGCTCATAAAAGGATGGGAACTTGTTAAAAGGACCTAAGAGTCAACCCAAGATGCTCCTAATGGCCAAAGTTGGAACAATTTGAGCAACAACGTAAACAATAACCACTAATCTTGAAAAGTGTCAAGGTAATGAAACACAAGGAAAGACTGAGCAATTGTCCTAAGTTGGAAGAGACAATGGAGAAAAAAAAATAGTTAAAGGCGATGAGAACTGACACTGATGAAAACACTGGCAAAATTCAAACCAGGTCTGCAGTTTAGCTGATTATATTGTACTGATGTTAATTTCTTGGTTTTGACAAAAGCACCACAACAAATGGGTATGTAACATGTTAATATTTGGGGAGGCTAGGGAATTAGGGAACGCTGTTCTGTTTAGGCAAGTATAAAATTAGTTCAAAATTTAAATTTAGAAGTGTAACACAGAAGTTCAGGTATTAAAGCTGGCAGAAGAAAAAGCAGGATATGAACCGGTGGAACCAAGACACCACTCTCTAGGAAGGGCTGAATCTTGGTGGACAGCCACAGCTAAAAAGAGAAGGAAAGGCAGCCGTAACGGAAACTCATTTGACAGTCTGCCAAAGTCACCAACATGATTTACTGAAGCAGAGGAATCAGAAGTGACAGCTTGACCCAAAAGTTGAAAGGGGTCATTCAAAAACCTATCTAATTAATAGGAATGGACAGCCTAACTGCACAGAACAGATTCTAACATGCCCAAACATATTACAATTTCAATATTTTTCACACATGGAGAAATTTACAAAAATCACATAGCTATTTAAGTCCCTGCATGTTGTGGAAATCTTGCTAGAAGAAGCAGCTTAAATTTGCCATCTCATGTGTACAAGGAGCAACTGAATTAGCAGAGAAAATTTATAGTGAAACAATGGTGCAAGAGAATAATACTTCTCATCTCCCTA
Organism: Lyroderma lyra; assembly: GCA_004026885.1. NCBI lineage: Eukaryota > Metazoa > Chordata > Mammalia > Chiroptera > Megadermatidae > Lyroderma > Lyroderma lyra. The sequence continues at coordinate 59,134 of PVJL010006609.1, read as the reverse complement.
TCCAGAACATTCATTCTCTGTGAAACAGGGCTCCAGGGCTTTCTACAATAGGTGTCTTTGTCATTTATAAAATTGAATAATTCTGTCCTAAAATAATGAAGCTTCACTATTTTAATTAAGAACTCTTAATCTGTTGAATAATTAAAAATAAATTGAGAATAGTGCTCTTTCTTCCCCTACAAAAAAAGGTCCATCAATAGCATGATCCTATTCAATTCATCGAAAATAATAAAATTAAAATCTCAATAAACATACCCAGGTTAACTGGCCAGTATGAAATCTTCATTAACCAGCCAGTGAAAGGTGTCACAAAGACCACTGCAAGAGATATCGAGATCTTGAAAGAACATCTGGGTAAAAGCAGTAGTTGCTGAGTGGTATCTGCAGCCGGTCATACAGGAAATGGAGGTCAAAGTGGCCAGAGCATGAAGTCTCCCTTGCCTGCCACTACTACGAAAGGTGCTGAGCTCCTGGCCCCATGTTTGTCAGCTGCGAGTCACTGCGTCATGTACTCCACGGGACATTTTAAGGAGAACCAACACTACCAGACTGAGTCACTGTTCGTGTGCTTTGAGTAACACATGACCCCGCTCTGCTCCGTTAAATCTTACTGACTTCGGCACTTACGCAGGTTCACCCCTTACTACCTTTTATGAGGCTGGGGTTCTCTGCCACAGAATGCCCACCACTCCTCCCATACTCTCCTTGGTAGAGCTTCCATTGGCCTGCCACATACCACTGTCACCACTGACCTCTCGGCAACAACCAAGGAGAACGGCACGATCTGAAACTCCATCGGGTTTTCACTCAGATTCATCTGGCTCACTTGTGATCTCTCTGGTTTGTATCAAGGTTTTTTCATTTTTGGCCTTTTGCACAACATTTTAATATCAGACTACTTTGCTTGAAACTATTTACCTTAAATTCAATTTTTAATATTAAAACTTAGTTTAGTAGGATTAGGGTAAAGCACATACATTCTGCGCCAAGGTCTAGATGTTAAAATTCTCAAATATTCCAGAAAGAATAAGACTAGTTTCTTCTATTAGCAAAGAGCACAGATTTTTAATTGTGCTTTAAGATGAATAATAAAAGGTGCTGCCAGAAGCCAAGTTACCCAACTTACCAACTACCTGATACCAGCAGCGCACCCTGAAACGTTCACACAGGATGTGCCCGCAGAAGACGCCGTGTCTTAGGAAACAACGCCTTTCCCCCAGGGGTCCAGAGCTGCACTGTCTTGTGTGGTGGCCACTAGCGACATGTGGCTACTGAGCACTTGAAATACGAAGAAACTGAGGGACTATATTTTTAACTTTATTTGATTTTAATTAATTTAATTTTAAAGTGATACTCAATATACAATCACTGGAAAACGTTTAAGTACGTTTAAAACAATCTAGGTATGTAAACTGCTTTTTCAACTGTGAATTTTATGAAATCTGAAGACAGATCAAGTATTTCCGATGAAAATTTAAGCATCTGAATTGAGATGTGCTGTTAAATGTAAAAAGGAGAAAACACTTTTTTTAAAAAAAGAATGTAAAATATATCAATCGTTTTCATACAGATGACATGTTAAAATGATAATATGGATACACTGGGTTAAATAAAATATATTATTAAATTAGTTTCACCTATTTCTTAAATTTTAATGCAGTCACCAGAAAAATGTAAAACACCTACATGGTTCATGCTATATTTCTATTGGACTGTGCCAGGGTGGCAATGGTGAAAATGAAAGATACATTTAACTCGGGAAGAAAATGAGGCTGAGATAATACATCCAGGTGCCAGTCAGTCTTAATAAGGGGCAATGATCTCAGAAGGACACATAAGACTGTAAGAGGACTGTCCAGAGAAAAATCCAGCCATAAATGCCTCTATTTTTCATATTACATGGCTGGATACCTTCCGGATAGCCCTCGTATTTCTCAAATTTGTTTCAGGAAAACCCTTCCAACAGCGGAGGATGATTAGTTTTAAGAACATGACCCCCTCCCTCCTTAAGGAAAAGGTGGAAGCTCTAGACCTGGTGACTCTAGGTACAAAGTGCCGAGCTTCTGAAACGAATCCTCTCAGAGGCCTGCAGTAAAGAGCACGTGCTGTGCCCTCCAAGTGAGGTATCTAAGCCCGCACGGAAAGAATGAACAGCATGCCACAGCTGGACACATGGAAATGTTTGCACCAAGACTGGCCGCCTGCTTTCCAGGAGACGTCTGTGTGAGCTGATCTCTCAAGCATCACGGGAACACAATGGAATATCAGTTCAAGACAAATCCTCATACAGGTAACTGCTAACAAATAAATCATGATATGCTTCAAAACTAAGTACCACTGGATTAAGTCACACGGCCTGTAATTAGCATGGCTAGGAAGTCATTTACTCCCTGGGAGAATTTCTCAGTGCTTTACTCTGGGCAGCAGTGACATTCCGAAGGCAAACTTGTGCCATGGTACCTACCATTCTGGGAAGAGTCCTCCTTTCACTCTATACTCTGCCATTTTTATTAACATCTGCTTTCCTACTCTTCTTTCCAAGGTTTTGGACAAGGAAGAAAAAAGAAAACAATAGGACTATATAAAATGGGTAGCAATCACCTCTCCAATGATGCTTAGCACTTATAACAGCGGCGACTCATAATCATTCACAGTGACAACCTCACACATTTACAATGATAAATACATTAAATACAACGAAAAGGCCTTCAAAGAAATGAAACAGATTATAGAAATGTTTGCTTGCAATGTATGAACTATAGCTATTACTTCCACTTATTCCCTAGAAATGTGACTTTGAGATTTCTGTATTTTCAAAATTCTGAATATAAATCACAAAATAATTATCTAGAAAAAAATTTGGTATTTGGGCACCAAAAATAGAATATGCACATTCTGGTGCTTGCCAGACCACTACTAAACCTTAAGTAAACACATAACTCCTTGGGTGTGATTTTTTTCTTTCTTGTGAGTAAACTATAGAGCGAAATATACACTGTCACATGCACCAACAGACAGTAAACTAAACACCTTCACACCAGTCGTTCCCCTTTAACTAAAGCACAATGTAAATGATCAATTCAAATACTTCCCTTGTATGTATTTCAATTAAATTCTTTTCTTAACACCCTGGGGAAAAAAGGGACTTCATAAAAGAAAAATATGTGCTTAGAAATCCCTCCTTAAAAAAAAAAAGAAAAAAAAGAAATCCCTCCTATACCCCCTTTTAGGCCACTTTTTCAGGTCCAGCACAGAGGTCACATGTTCTTCTCTCTTTTTTTCCAAACAATCCTTTACAAATATCAGAACAATTCTTAGCTCCCAGGCCTACAAAAATAGGATAAGGGCCAGTGAGAAGAGGTGACTGGGTGGGCCCTGGTCACACAAGACACCCACCACTAAAATGACTCGTCAGGGTAGTCAGTCCCTGCCTATGGTAACTTCTTATTAGGAAGATCCCACTGAAATCCAAAATTAGAAAACAACACTGGTTGCTATATCAGAGACACACCCAACTAGTACAGCAGGAGTTCCAGAAGGCGGCCAGTGGTGTACAAGTCTCCATCTAACGTCCTCAATGAACTACAAACTCAGTAGCATCAAACTCATCTTGCAGTTCTGGAGGTCAGAAGTCCAAAATCAGCCTCACTCAGCTAAAGGACGGCGTGAGCAGAGATGTGCCCCCCAGGGCTTCCAGGGGAGAACCCGTCTGCTCGCCTTTTCCAGCTTCTAGCGGCTACTTGTATTTCTTGGTTTGTAGCTCCCGCTCATCTTCAGAGTCAGCAAGGGCCAGACAAGTTTTTCTCACACTGCATCACTTTGACACTATTCTTTGCCCCTCAATTCCACTTTGAAGCACCCTTCTGATTACACTGGGCCCATTCAGATCACTCAGGATAAGTCTTTTTCTCAAGATGAGCCGAGCAGCAAGTCAATCCCACCTCATATTCAGAGGGTCTGGCGATGAGAAGGTGGACATCTTTGGGGAGCCATTATTCTGCCTACTACAGCCACCTTGAGTCAGTAAGCAACCTCCTCAGAGCCTCAGTTTCCTCACCTGAGATAACACTGACATAATAACAGTTCCTACTTCAAAGAGTGGCATTGAGGTCTGAATTATCCAGGTAACATGCTTGACTCATGGAAGGCCACAGTCCAGTACCAGCTTATCACGTTTAACTTTATATAAAAAGTGGTCAAGGAGAGACCAGAACTGGGTTTGTCTGCACTGAGTATCTTCACTATAAGCTTCTCACTTCATTACAGAAGGTGATCCTGAGAGTTTTTCAAGATTTTATGTTTTTGGTTCTTTGTCTAGGAGTCTTATCATAGCTTCAAAACAAACAAACAAAAACAAAAAACAAACAGAAACCTTGAAGAAATAGGATTAACATACACACACACATCCTAAAATGGGACATTAAAAAGGTAGAAACTATCACAAAACAATTATAAAGTAAAAATGGTGCAATTTTTCAGATTCATGGATATAAGAACTCAAAACATCTACAAAGATCACTAGGTTTGGTCCTGAATTTCTTGCATACCTTTTGCTTTCACCAACCCCTTCTACAGGGTCTGAAAATTAAGTTCACGAACTCATTCTAGAAAAAGTGCTACATACCTTGTTGCTGAATATCACTATAGTCATCTGTGAAGTACTCCCCTTGGGAAGCTGTGCACCGACACCAGCACCTAGTCCACCCTTCAAAGGAAGTTTGGAACTCTTTTTCTGGAATGGCCATCAGAGCTGTCGTCATATTACCCTTGATGTCCTGAATGTCATCTAAATGTTTGCCTTTCAATATTTCCTTTATCTTCGGGTAAAGAAAAAGTCATTGGGGGGCCAGGTCAGGTGAGTAGGGAGAGGTTCCAATACAGTCAATTTGTGTTCTGGCTAAAAACACTCTCACAGACAGTGCCGTGTGAGCTGGTGCACTGTTATCCTGAAAGAGCCATGACTTGTTGGCGAAAAGTTCAGGTTGTTTTTGCCTAACTTTTTCATGCAGCCTTTTCAGCACTTTCAAATAGTAAACTTGGTTGACTGTTTGTCCAGTTGGTACAAATTCATAATGAACAATCCCCTCTGATATCAAAAAAAGGTTAGTAACATCATTTTGACTCTTGATTTAGAATGACGGAAATTTTTTGGTTGTGGAGAACTGGCTGACTTCCATTGTGCACTTCGACACTTTGTTTCAGGGTTGTATTGGCACACCCATGTTTCATCACCAGTAATAACACGGGCCAAAACATTGTCTCACCTCTCCAAAAGGTCTTGGCAAACTTCGACTCTCCTTTGCTTTTGTTCCTCGGTGAGCTCCTTCAGGACCATTTTTGCACACACCTTTCTCATGCCAAGATTTTCAGTTAAGATTTTCCTGTTTCTCTATTTATGTTTACTGGTCTACTATGCTTCTCACAGTCAGCCGATAATTCTGATGCACAATTCAATACATTTTTGCAATGTTTTTGTCAGTCCTCCTCATTACTGACCGCCTTGACCTCTCTTCATTAGTAACACTTTCTTTACCCTCAGAAAAATGTTTAATCCATTTGTACACTGCCGTTTTCTTCATGGTAGTATCCCCATAAACTTGGATTAGCATATCCCTGATTTCATTTCCACTCTTGCCAAGTTTAACATGTTTGTTCGTTGCTCTAATTCAAGCTTTGATATTCTCACGAGGGCACACAAAAACACACAATAAGGAAAGCCACTCAGCAAGACCCTGTCACATGTAGATACGAACACAGCTGTGAGACACACATATACCAAGGTCATGAAACCTTACCGAGTTATTTGCACAGTGCTGTTAATGTTAAGTGCATGGTGGCAAGTTTGTGAACTTAATTGCCAGACCTTGTATCTTCCACTCTCTAGTTCCATGCATACTTACCTGAAGGATGGCCCCTCATTGTCCTGGAATACCCTCCCCATCCCAAGAACAGTCTTCCCTGATCTGATCCGAGCGCCCAGCCTCCCTGGTCTAACAAGCCTATCACAGACCTGTCACCACACTCACATTGTGGGCAAGCCTACCTATTGGCTGCACTAGCTGGTGGAACTATTAATGTTGGGGAATAAGTTTTATTCATCTTTATAGCTATCGCACATAGTGAGTCCTTAAATGTTTGTACAATTAGTAAGTTATGCTTTTGAATCTAAAAGTGCAAGGAGGTACATTTTTGGCCTTAGTTCTTGTCTAGCAGCATTTATAAGGCTTAAGAGATAATGGGAATAAAAATATATGAAATATGATGACATCCTTGCTAAAATAATAGCAACATATTAAAGTCAGTTTTAGGTATGGGAACAAAAAGTATGAAATTCCTAATATGTTTATTCTAATGTATATTAATTAGTACCCAAAGGGTCTCAGAACACAGGCAGATGGAACAAGATTTCCATCTATGAGTGAGTACAGTGACAATGAATGAGATTATCCAAGAAAACCAAGTGATCCTAAAACCTGCTTCATTCACCGGCAATTATTAAACCCAATGCCTGGTCCAAACCCAGGAACCCAAAAAATTAAAGCAATCTCAGAGTCAACCTTGCCTAAGAAGTCAGTCCCTTGTTTTTCAACACCTTTAAGAATATCCCTGGTGGTGTAGTGGCTAGGCTTTGGCACTCTCAACACTGTGGCCAGGGTTCAATTCCCCACCAGGGAACCACCAAAAAAAAAAAAAAAAAAAAAAGAATATCACACAGGGTAAGAAAATGCTACCCTTCAGACCTCTAGATGTTGTATAAAATTGCACAATCTAATAAAAAAGTGCTCCAAAAAAAGCTTTATTTATGAATAAGGCTATGGAAGAAGGCCCTTTTATGTATCCTGACTCAATTCTACCAATAAATCATAGCACCATCAGATGCCACCTGGTGGAGTAAAGGGACCCTACACTGGAATTGCAAGTTTTTCCTCCAATAAATTTCTCTTTAAAAATTTTATTACAACAGTATTGTCCAACCAGTGTTCTTTAGAAGACTGATACCATAAGGTTCCCTTGGCAACGAAGTTTAGGAATTCTTAAAAGGTGGTAAAAGGGAGTGGAAATGATATTTTTTGTTAGTAGTTCAGTGTATTTTCAAGGTGACAGTTAAGTATGTGAATTTCAATTCAATCAATTAGGACTTTAATGTTGGGACAGTGGGAAGCCAGTGGAAAGGGAGAGTAAGAAGAGTGGACCAGGCGGGGGCTCCATCCACTCCTGTTATCCATAGGACTCCAAGGCCAGACGGGAGGAGAAGCAGTGGTGGTGGGAGGGGATCCTACATGACTCACAGCCCACTGTTAAAAACATTCTCACCAGAGCAATTCAAGGTAAAGTGTCCTCTATTAGTCACTCATTCAACCTTTTAGCTACAACATTCATCAAGCAGAGTGCTAGAGTTTTGGGAGTAAGAAGACAAACCCTTGGCTACAATGCACTCAATTGATATTAATATTAACTGTGCAAACCAGCTCCCATTCTGGTGGGAGAGAGACGCAGTCAGTCCTAGTGAGGATGCCTGAGGCACAGAGTGCTGCAGGGAAAAGAAGACCCATGTCTGCTGTTTGCTCAAGCTACATGATATCTGGTGTAGATACAATGTTTTAATAAAATACTTCTTTTAAGTGCTTTCACCGAGTTGGCTTTCTAATTAAACTACTATAGACTTCTAGACCAGTGGTTCCCAACCTTTTTGGCACCAGGGACCTGATTTGTGGAAGACAATTTTTCCATGGCATAGGGGCGCGCATGCGCATTTCACAATAGGGCTTGGCCTCCTAAAGGAATCAAATGCCTCTGCTGATCTGACAGAAGCGGAGCTCAGGCGGTAATGCCAGAGACCAGGAGCAGCTGCAAATACAGAAGAAGCTTTGCTCACTCGTCTGTCCACTGCTCAACTCCTGCTGTGCAGTCCAGTTCCTAACAGGCCATGGACTGGTACCAGCCCATGGCCTGGGGCTTGGGGACCCCTGTTTTAGACTATTACTTTATTCAGACCCAAAGTATTTCACAAATGATGTGGCCTGGCAAAACAAGCATTTACCCTATCTCTATCCTCTCTAATTTTACAGGTAGACAACCTCAAACACAGAAAAGTGAAATACTTTGTTCAAGTTCATAGATCCCGTTGGGGACAGACAAAGGGCATGGACCAGACACTGACAGCTTCCAAGGCCACTGGCTTTATTACCCACGAGATGGCACTGCGTTCCTTTTATAGAATGAATGAAAAGTTTCAAAAGTTATTGCAAATTCTCTTTTAAAAAAGTCACTGAATCATAGCAGAATCTAACAACATTTTACCAGAGCACATTTTTACAACAAATAATGAAATACTGAAATGAAAATAAATAAATAAATAAATCAAGTGAGCAACCTAAAAATATTGACCCCTCTCCCAAATTTTCTTTAGGCAAAAAAAGAAAGAAGCCTGTCTGCTAAGGTCAAGTGTGAAAAAGTTCAAAAAGGAATAGGTTTTGCAATCAGGGAAGAGTGGAGAAGTCTGAGAGATGAGTTTCCCTCAGGATCTTAAAACATGCACAGACTGCCAGCCCACAATTAAGCATTCAGCACTTTGACATGATTAAACATTAGTGAGGGGTGTGTAAGGTCTATTACAAAAAATTAAAAGGAAGGTTTGAATAAATGAATAGCCATGCTGTGATTCTAGAAAGGGAAGCTGAATCCTATGAACATGTCAACTCCTTCAAGTCAATTTATGTATTTAATACAAATCCAACCAAAATCAAACCAAATGCATGGATGGATATAAAAGAATATTACATAAAACACAAGAACTAGAGAAAGCAGTGTCCAGACTTTACCAAATAATAACCTACAAAGCAAGAAATGAAACTGTATTTACTCATACAAAAAGAGGTATCTAGACCAAGAGAAAACACAGAAATAGACCCAATTACATGTAAGAGAATATTTTGCAATAAAGAAGGCTTCATCCAGATAAGGGTGAAAGGAAGCATTATTCTGTAAATGGTGCTGATTAGCCAAAAAGGAGGAGAAGGAAATCAACTGTGCACTGTATTTTAAGCTGAAGTAAATCCAAGTAACATAAAGTGCTAAATAATTTTTAATGAAAGAAGAAAGTAAACTAAGTAATGATCAAATTTTTAGAAAAAAACATTTTATATCAAGAAAAAGAACTACAGACTTAACTACATGAAAGTAAAGAACTATTGTATAAAAAATGATGATAAAAGTAAACCAGCTAGTAAAAGAATAAACAGAAATATAACAAAGGGTTACTGCCCATCCCCCTCACAGGCAGGCCTATATAAACTGACAAATCAACACGAAGACTTAGATCAACAGGTAAAGGAGAAGGAAATACTTAAAATAAAAAGAGAAAGCAGTGAATATTGAGAGTGAGGTGGTAAGTGAGTTTCCCTAATTCCTTTATTAAATGTGTAAAAATACCAAATATTAGATGGTCTTAAGGGAATGGCAATGGCAAGTACGAGGGGGCCAGATCTTACAACCAAACTATTACATTCTTGGGAGCCAAAATGTGCCCCCCTCTTAGCCTACCTCCAGCATCTAGGCATAATGCTTCCTATGTGGGACAACCTCAAAATATTTGTAGACTGATGGCCCATAGCTTCAAGGAACAAACACCACAGAGTATCCTGGCTATTTCTAAGACAATTTTAAAAAATCATTAAGACCATGGAAAGACATGTGCATTTTATAAACGCTGTGGCTTGCTGGACCAGGACATCTGCTTTTTACCACAACAGTCTAAACATTTCTTCAGTGAAGCTCTCTAGAACCAAATGTTAAGTGTGTGAAATGTTTCTCAGACCTCGATTTGTATACACAATCTAAACACAACACTGACCTAGAATCTACACTTCAAACTGTCCATTAAAAAAGAAGTGTCCATATGTTTCTGTTACTAAACACTTATTAAAGTAAGTAAAATACCATTTGACTTCAGGGTCGGAAAAAGAGAAGATGGGGAAAATCCAGACACCCAAGGCATGACTTATTTCAGGTAATCCTCCATAGTGCACGTATTATGGAAAATCAACATTCCAAATTTGTCTTTTTCTTCTAAAAATGGTTACGTTTAAGTGAGAGCTTATCCACAATGAGGTAGAAAATGTTTAATTAAAATGAATGTCAGTTCTTGCAAGGTTAACATGCAACAGGATTTTATAAGACCCAATTAGAATCACAAGATAGGGAAGAAATGTAGTAAAGTTAAATCAAACTAGGTTTATTCTGAGAAAAAATTTCCTGCAATCATTTATCAAAATTAGTGATTTGACCAAAGAGATCTGTTTTGTACCTTCAAGTAATTTTTACCCATTTATCACCTTCCTTTGCTTAAAAAAAAATAAATAAAAGGCAGGGGGGAAGGTTTGTACTTGAAAAGGTTTTTCCAAAAAGAAACAGTATTTTGGAAAACTCTGAATGAAAAAGTAATTTAAGATGAATCATTAGCACATAATATAAGCCAACCAGATAATAAAACATCCTTCCATGATCTTGAAATATCCTCTTCAACTCAAGAACGTGAATGCTACCACCACTTTAGTGAATGACTCTAGGTTTCCCTATTATACATAATCTTCAGTTGAGATATTCAAAGGGCTTTAGTGTTCTAAGAAGATTTTTAAATATTTGCTTCTTAAGCTTATTTAAGTTGCTACTATTTTGTCTTCAAAATTCAAACTCTGACTCACTAAGTCTTCTTAATCACCTGAAGTTGTGCAGCTCAGTCTTTCAAGTGGACAGAAGATATACTTATGTGACAGTGTGATTTCCCCTCCTACTGTTCCCTGGATGAAAAACATGAATACAGTACATTCTCTAGGCATAAAACCTTAAGATAACATATATATTAAAATGGGCAGTCATAACTGTTTGATTTATTAATTGTATAATATTATAACACTAAAAAAAATAAATAAATAAAGCAATCTGATGACCAATAATAGGATGGTTACATTCTCTTGGCTGACCTACTGGGGAAAAGATGATATGACCATCAATCTGATTACTCACTTGGCAAACAGTGACTGAGCCACTCACTGCTATGTACCAGACACCAGAAAAACGGCTAAACTAAAGATACACGGTTCCTACCCTCAAAGTCTCAGTCTGGGGAAGAAGACAGACATTAATCATTTCATAATCAATATAAACTATGTTAAGTGCCTTAAGAAAAAACAACAGGGTACCCAACTGAGATTGGGAGAGACTGTGGAAGTGATATCTGAGGGGATCCTGAAGGGGAACAGGGCCTTAGGGGATATGGAAAGAGAGGGGACTTTTCAGGCAGAAGGACCAGCACATGCAAAGGCTCTAGTGTGAGGAAAAGGGGGCGAGGGTGGATACCAGTTAAGTGTCCACTGGTCTAGTCCAGGGTGAGGAAGGGGCTTGGACCAGAGAGGTAACAAAGTAGATGGAAACAAGTGAGCAGATGAATGTGTAGCCCACAGAGAACTGACAGGAGGTTATGACTGATCTAAAGAAAGAATATGGAGCCACATGAAAAAATGGGTAGGATATAATGTTTAATTTAAAAAGCAGGGCCTCAAATAATGTATTATTTAACTAAAATAAAGAAAACTATATAGATTTGAGATCAGTGAAACTGGCAGTAGGCTTAAACTGTAACGTGACACGACTTTCATACCTGTAAAACTACTTATTAAAGGAAGTGTATTCCTAAATTATGATACATCCAACTGACAATATAACCATTAAGACCAAAATCTGTAACTATGCACAGAGAGATTATGATATAATAAATTTAAAAGTGCAAAGTATATAATTTCAGACACAGTATGATCAAACTACATTTTCAAAAGCTAAACATTTAAGAGACTAAATTTGAAAGAGCACAGTATTTTCTGTTTGCCAGTAGAGTATAATACAATGTAATTATTTAATACAAACACAAATAGAAACAAGAACATATATAATCATAAAGGTAACATATGCAAAAGAAGATATCAACATACATACACTTTTGTTAAAATACAAATGTTTTAATATGAGTAACGTTTACCTTTCTTTAATGAATGTAACGCTGAGGTGAAGAATGTCAAATAACCAGGAGGCTGGGGTGAGCCACTGAACTCAAAGTACCCGAGTACTCCAGGCTGCAGGAACAAGAGCAGAACTAGGTGACTGTGTAATGGGGAATATTTTAAAACAAGAAAGACATGCCATTAAAAAGCCTAACCACAGGAAAAAAGTTGCAGGTTAGGGATGACCTTTCCCTCCATTTAGACAACAAAACAGGGTAAGGGATGCAGTTGGCAGCAGCAATTGAGAACTGAAACTTCCTTCCCTCTCCCTAAGTCTGTCTTTCCACCCTCTGTTGACAGTTCTAGGTCTGTGATTCCAAACCTCATCATCGAGTACAAGGAGTCACTCACCTTTGTTTAGCAACTTCAGCAAGCTATGTCAATAATTTCTTTGGAACTTTTCTTAGATTTCTCCCTCAATCACTTCCTCTCACTCTCTCCAAACATACCCTCCCACTTACTGGAAATCAGCTTAAGTCTGATTGGCCCCATTTGTGTTCAAAATCATCTTTCAAGGGGTTCTCTCCTCCCTCAAAGCCGGGAACCCAGCACCCCACCTGGCAACCATTCTCTTGTCAGGTGAGTTCACAAAAGGCCAACCTCTTACTCTCTTGGTCTTCTACCCCCACAAACTTATTTCCACCTGCTCATTCCATTTCTCTAAGTTTAGCACCAAATGCTCCTCCATTCTGCCAAACCAGTGTATTGTCCCCTTCCAGTTACAGTCTGCCTTCCTGTTCAGAATAATTTCTTCCACCTGTGACATTCATTCTGTCTGGTTTCATTCTGTAATAATTGTATCCATCTTGTGCTCCGTTTGGCAGCACATGTACTAAAACTGCATCCATCTTAAAAGCCAAACTGACATCTCTGAGGAAAGAATGCTGGGCTTGGAGTCAAGACCTAAGCTCAAGTCCGACAGCTGAAAGATCCTGGGTGAACCCTTCAAGGAGAAGCCTGAGTTTCCTCATCTGGTCGATGGGACAATTCATCATGGGGTTACTGAGAAGAATGAGCTTGATGAACTGTAAAGCACTAGACAAATGTAAAGAATTCTTTCTAGCCCTAAAGCACATACCACCATGTTTTTAATAAGTAATAATTTGATTACTGGGACACAATCAGATCCAAAAGATAAGGTAAAAATCTAATATGTTGGTAAAATTTAAAATCAGTATGTTGTATATAAAAAAAGGAAATTTCTGATCTGTAGTGGAACATACTATCTTTCAAATTTAAATCTCTTGCATATTCTCATAATATGATTCAATTTTAAATAAATCACTTGGTTTTCATTCTGAGAAACTGTGATAGTCAGAATGTTAAATACTAACATCTAAACAAATCCAGCAAATAACCAACTTCTCAAACAAATCAGAAAGCAAAATTAGTGAAAACATGATTTGCTTTGCTAAAACATCTTCAAAATAATTTTAATGAGCCAATCCAGAATTCACTAAAAGTAGTACTTCATAGTGTTCAGGTTCTTAAGGTTTCAAACCAGGCTAGGATGGTGTGATGAGCCTTCCTACCAAGAACAAGGTTAGACAAGTCTCCAGGCTTTCTAGTCACTTAATATTGGACACAAGATTACAAAAATGGAACCTAATGGAAAGAAAATACTCATTTAAGTTGCTTTATATTTTGACCATCTCCCAAACCAAAACTAGATAGAATAAATTCCTCTAAGTATTGCTAAGTGTTTCATGGCTAAAAATTAAATGAGGTGAATATCATTTATTTCTCTTCTCATCTCATACATTTCCAGTGGCTTCACAGAGGTGGACATGACCCATAAACACATGCAGTATAGACTCTCAGTTAATCAGTACCCATGGGGATCGGTAGATGTCAGATAAATGTAGTATTTCTGCCATCTTTTTGCCAGTTGCTTGAGTTCCGGTTAACAGGGGGTCTGCTGTATGTATCTATATGGATATAAACAACTACATATATGTTTATGTATACATATGCACACAAGTACACATATTAATGGAAGTAAAAAAATTTTGAATTCGGCGTCTTGAAAGGAAGTCTCAATTAAATCTTTAAAAATGAACAAAGGCTGGACTGTTTGCAGGGTCCTTTGTGGACATTTCTACAGTGTAAAGGATTTATTTATTGATATTGTCTACAGTTATCAATGCTGCAGTTTTCCAGGAGGCTGTGAAGGAGCCAATGTCTTCATAAGAACTGGTATTGAACTCTTCAAGTAGTCCACAAACAATACAAAGCAAATAAACTCATAAGCAAAATTACTTTCACTTTTCATTGCTAAAGAAAGGAAGATCATGAGATTCAACTACATGAGATGATTAAAGGCTGTATACCAGCTATTTGAAAACACACACACACACACACACACACACACACAAAACAGGCCAAGTATATCTTAAGTACTATTTTTCAAATATTCACAATACTGTGACATTCTGTATTAAAATTTGAAAATTGGCATATTTGAGAATGAAACTTAAAATTAATATTTCAAAATAGAAGGAGAAAATAAAGTGAAATAATAGTTATCTGTTCATTTCCATTACAAATTGTCATTTAAAAGTTACTAAACTGGCTCTGGTTATGCTTTAGGTAAAACATATTTTGCAACCATTTTCCCAAAGTTTCAATGTCTCCCTGACTGAAGCTGCATGTGAGAAATGATTATAGATTTCAGAGTTTCCTCCATATTTCTTCCTCAAAACTGGAAAAAGGGAATTGGGGAACAAAACATGCATATTCACCTGTGCAGACCTTTCTAAGTCCAGGTTCCTTGTTTGCTCAGCTGGAAACAAACCCAGGGGCTGGTTCAAAGCACCACTCTAACCCCTCCGAATAGACCTTTGAGGCTCTCTTTGAGATGAGCCAGCCGAGCACATATGCCAGCCTGACACTGGGTTACAGTTGGGGTGCAAGCTCTGCTGGCACATAGCCTGACCCTCCTCACTCTGCTGCTTGGCAGGTGTAAAGATCATCTGACCCCAGGTTCCAACTACAGTGTTTCTAGTGGTCCACTCCAGGTGCTCAAACAGCTTAGGCAGCTATCAGGTGAACAGTCACAGGAACTCAACAGCAGACATGAATTTGGGAAGACAAGATTCAACCCCCTGCATCTTGTTTATTTACCTTCCTATTTGTTATTTATCTCCATGTAATAACTCCATGAAACAGAGGCTTTCTCTTGTTCATTACTACATTCCCAGCTCAGAGAGTGCCTGGCACAGAGCAGGCACCAAAAGAAACATTTGTTAATGAATGAATGGATATAAAAGATAAATAAGACAAAGCTCTTTTTTCAAGTTTACAATTTGGCAAAGAACCTAACATAATGAGTACCAGGTTATAATTTGTCCCAGTTTGTGTATTTCTAATTCCATTCTATTATGTACAGTATATTTGGTACCTGATATAATAAGGAGGCTGAAAATAGGCTATAGCTAGGAGGCCAGCAAATCCTCATCAGCATAAAACATTTATTTCCTAAGTGAACACCATTTGCAGTGTGGCATAAATTTCAGCAGATGGTGTACACACCCTCTAGTGGCCAAGAAAAGTCACTTCAGTATGTCTTCCCTCAAGGCAAGTGAAATATTTCAGCAGTAATGTTAACTGACACCTAGAAAATTTTAAACTATTTAGTTCAGTGCTATAAAACTATGAATTAACAGAAACACTATTTATTTTTTCTCAGATTCAGAGTAGTCTTTTACTAACAAACAACAAACAGGGTAGCAGCAGGTGCCAGGCATTCCACTAGGTTTTTCTCCAACACGCTCAGGTTTTCTGTCACCTAGCAATTAACCTGACGCCCTGCTTCCCCCTCCAAAAGATTCCCAAGCCTTTTCCCATCCTGCATAAATGTGTAACAATTTTATTTACCAAAACTGCTAAGAGCATATGAATGGATGTGTGCTAAATCTCAGCTCTTAAATGGATAAATTCTAGAAATTCATGAAAAGATTTAGAAAATATTTTTGCTGCATATACAAGAGTTCTAAATAATACTGTTGTCATTTGGTGGGTACAAATCCGATAATTCTGTCACGTGCTTTAAAAAATAAAAAAGCATTGTTGATGTAGAAATGATATGGGCCAAGCAAGGCAGCACTCTCCCCACCTCACCATAAATTTCTCTTTCCTAACTCTTTAGCTCTCAGTTGCACCTTTTTTCTCTAGTCCAAAGTTTCAATCAGTTTTCCTTTAAGTCTAACTTAAACAATAAATTACTCCAAGCTCAAATCATGAAATGTCTACATCCTGCCTCCTGCTTTAGACAATTACCTCAAAACTTAAAACAACAGGCTTTTAACCTGTATCTCCCACACATCCCTTTCCCCAGTTTGGGTTAATCATTCAGAGAAAAACTTGTGACTTGTGCTTGCTAACTGTGTTCCCAAATTGTCCAGTCTCCAGCCTTGATCAGTCATCCTAAAATTAGCAACGTGTGACAAAACTTTACTTAGTTGGGGTTGCTGGACTTTTAAGTAAATCTATGCTTGTTGACTGTATCCCCTAGGCCATTTCTGGATAGGCTGTGACACCTGGGTGGCCAGGGAGTCCAAAGTCAGCAGGATGCAAGCTCCACCCTGCAGCGGTGGCTTTCAGGCCTGCTTTTCAGACCAATGCTTTTGAATCTATTAACTGGGTCTGGTTCTCCTTATCTAAGGACCTTTGGAATGCAGATGTCACCTGGCAAGGCTTCCAGCCCATTTCCACCAAAGGAGTCAACATGGTGGATCTCGAGACCCCTTCCCCTTATAGATCAGATAGGGTGAGAGCTCTGTGGATCCCCAATAGGTAGGGACAACGACCATCTTCAGCAGGAAGCAGATACAGAAGATGAGACCTTCAGCCCTTCCACTTCCTACAAAGATTTGTGGAGATCACGTCTCTCAAGAAAATGTGAGGAAGGTAGACAAAATAGGGGGGTCTCGGGACCCTTCCCATGAGACTCTCCCTGCTGGAATAGTTACCACTGTCCTGATACCACCTTTCACTAGTAATCCCTGCCCCCAAGATTAGACAATCACAGGGGGTAACTGAATTTGGAAAGGAGACAGGAACAATAAAAAGGTGATGTCACAGCAACCCTGATCAATCAAACCTGTCAATCAAGAGACCACATAGAAAAAAATAAATAAACTGCTCCCACCTTGTTATTCGGGGCTCTTGAGCCATTTTCCTGCTCGAACCCACTCCTACCTCTTTGGAGTGTACTTTCTCTCAATAAACTATCTCTTTGTTTCACCTCTACACTCTGGTGTGTGTCTCATTCAAGTCTTTGCTCGAGATACCAAGAACCTGGACACTGCGCCGACAAGGGCACCCCATTTTCCAGTAACAGAAGCTACTAATACCTAAGTCAAGTAATGTCTAAGAACATACCAAAATTAGACAAGCCATAAAACTAGTGACTTGGAAGATGACGTTACCTTTAATCAATTCTATTCCCTTTCCAATCAATTTAATATCCACCACAATACAAATGACACTGAGAACTGTTTGCCTATGGTGTCCACAAATAACAAATGACACTTTCCTGTCTGTATCTTAAATAGGCAGGAAGAATCTCCAGGAAAAGGGATTCTAGAATTGGAGTAAATGAAGAAAATAAAATTTCTTAACATGGTTTGCAACGAAATGACTTAAAGCTCCTGATCTCCCTCTGCAGTGTGCATGGGCAAATTCCCTTCAGTTTTTAGCTACATTCATTATTTATAAGGTAGCTATATGATTTTAGTGCACATCTGGGAAGAAAATTCTTGACCCTACCCTGCCTCAATACTGTGATTATCATACAACAAAAATAATGGCATTCTAACCTCAGAAGTGTCAAAAAACATTATGGCCTGATTTGGATATCCAGAATTTAACATACTTGATATTAAAATCCGTATTTATAATAAAGATATAAATAAAGTGATCAGGTTCTTGATCAAAACAAGTGTCTTTCTCAGTAAGATTTCTTTATATCAGCAAAATCCTTAACATACTTAGGATACGTGCTGCTAGGGGGTGGGGTGGAGTGGATGAACGACTTGAATAAAAAGCTGAGTACCAGGGACAGCTCTATTGATGACAATGTAACTCACTCCTGCCTCTAGTTCCCTACAGATGAACTCCAGAATTTTCACTGTGCAGTCAAGGAACTGCTTAATTTCCATCTTCTCTCTACTGCCACTGTTGTAAGCAGATACACTTACAACAAATATTACCGACTGTGGCATTCTGTTTTCTACATGAAAAAAAAAGACATGTTTGTGTGTTATAACACCTGTGAGGCATTCTGTTAAGGCCTTTATTTGGGGAAACAGTAATTTAAAGCAGTGATTCTCAAGTGGGTGATTTTGCACCCCACTAAGGGACATTTGGCAATGCCTAGATCTTTTTTATTGTCATTAGGAAGAAGCAGACAGAAGAAAGTTCATGAGTTTTTGATTGGGAAAGTATTTTTGAGAAAATGCCTTTCAACACCCATTTCAGAGATCTTTCTAATCATTTTTAATTTCTTGCCTCTAAGATGCGTGAAGTGTTGGCTCTAGTTTTATCTACAGGAGAGAGACAAGCGCATATTTATGACTGAAGAGCAAGGATGCATTACCTTTATTTAGCCTCTGCATTCTTTGAACCTGCTTTTCAGTAGTGCTTTTAGAGACTATGCTCCCAGTGCAGCACTGAGTTCACATCAGACTCACTGATGTGCCAGTGACATTACCCAGGGTTGTTTCTGTCAGACCAGCCCACTTAATTAGAATGATGTACTGCAGAGATTACAGTGCCTTTGAACAGAACCAAGAGTGCTCCCAAGATGGGACCCCTGTACAGTTTCTGTTGGCCTTTAAAGGGGCTTTCTCTCAAAAGCTCCAGCTTGCTTTTATCATATGAGTATCATCTTTCCTTGGGCTTCTTCTCACTGAGATGAAATTTTCTGGTTGGCAAGAGACAATGTTTGATTAATTGTGACAGAACTCTAGAGTCAAGCCCAGGATGACACTTGTAAAACCATCTCTCATGAAACATACTAAATATGGCCTAGAAAGAAGTGGTATCAGTTTCCCACACACTCTATGAGAAAACATAAAGACAACATTCCAGACCCAGAAATGAAACCGCTGTCATGGTTCTGACAGTTGAATAAACAAGAAAGTTAAAGGAGGCTCCACTCTAGAGCACAGTATACTTATCAACATTCCTCTAAGATTTCTCACACTCAGCATCATTAACATTTGGAGTCAGGTCATTCTTTGTGGTGGGGGATGCCCTGTGCTTTGCAGGATGTTTAGCAACATTAGTGGTACCCCCGCCCCTCCCCCCGCAATTAGATTACCACCTAATAGTTAAATGAGTCTCAAGAATACCCTGTTCCCAGCCCTGGTGAGTGACCTGCCTCAGGTAACAGACCTAATTAGTGCTGTCTAAGGGATTAGGCCCACGTGTCCTACCTCCCAGTGTGGCTCCTGCCCTCCAGCCTGCCCAGGCAAAACGGAAGACAAGCCTGTGAGGGGCATGGAAACCCATCCTTTATCCACATAAGAGTAAGGAAGCATTTACTTTAATGCCCATCTGATAACTATAAGCAGAAGAACTAAATACTAACACTAATGCTTGGGGAATCTGCTCATAGTTAACACATAAATAGGATTTCTAACATGACTGAAAAAGCTGTAAAAGATGTTCTAGTGAAAATTTCATATCCAACCTACCTAAACTCTACATAGTACAAAAATTCAATCCAGTCACAATTACTAAATTCTCAATTAGTAAGGTCTGGGTTCATATGATTTTTATCTCTTTATCATTTTTATCTCTAAGTATCATTTTTACTGTTGTTAGTTGTCTTGCAGTCTAGTGGTTAGGATTCGGCGCTATCGCTTGTACTCAAGTATAATTTTACACTTGCTCCAATACATTTTTTTAATAAATACTTTTATAATTTCTTGAGGTTATTTTAAGCTTGAAAGTAAACTGTCCTAACATATACTGAAGATCCTATAAAAATAATTCATCAGGGACTGAAGCTGGCAACAGGAAAGCAGTAGAGAAGCCAAGTCAGGAAACTTACTGTTAAGACCTTAAAATAGTCACACACTTAACAAAACAGAAAGGAAAGTAGTTCCAGTTTCATTTTCTTTCTAAAGGCTAAACTATAACTGACAAGAAAAAGCATATTATCTTCATCAGTAATATGCCATAAAGTATCAAATAAAATTTTTAAAAATTTGTATCTGTATATAAATTACAAGTTCTCATATAGTCTAAGTTAATAATGAGAGAAAGTCTGTTGAAAATCCCCAAATAAAAAACAGATGTTTTGCAAGTATTCTATCTCTTAAAACTCACTTAGCCAAACCATCCCTATAATCCCCTATAATCAAGTATCTCAAAAAGCATTTAACTGGGGCTTATCTATAAAGTGATCTTTTAATTACTCAAATCAGGAGGTATAAACAACCCTTCTAATATAAACAATCCAATACAACCCAGTGAAGTCTTTGTAACAGAAGGAGATAATGAAAGACAGGTACCTCGTAGTTTGAGAGAAAATCTAGTAATTCTGATTGAGATGGGATGTACAGAAGCGGTTTCATCACCCGGCGGACAAACTTCTCAATGTAAACAGCACTCATGGGGCCTTTGTATTCGATTGGTCCATAACTAGTACCAAAAACAAAAGAAATAAAAATAATATACCATGCATCAAGCCTGCAACGTATAACTGAAATCATCAACAGTACAAAATGAAAATGTCCCGCTTTAGGATCCTGACTAGTTTCTACATAAGCAGCCTTCTTTGTCTCAGGAGGTGACTGGAGGGCCAATTAGAAGCATTTTATGTGAGGAGAGGTACAAACAACCATTACATGGAGTTACTGAATTTCACCATATTTCCTACCACATACCATCCAAATATATTTGAGCAATGCTTGTATTGTGCAAGATCAGAGAAAGCTATGTAAGAATTTTTTTTCTGAAAAAACAATTAATTACAATTTTGATTTTTAAGTATCTCCTTAAAAAACAAAATGGAAAGACAACTTTGGAAACTGATCAAATTCTAGGATCTGAATTACACATCCCAATGCAGGAGGGTAGATTTTCCTTTTCATGTCATTTCAAAACAAGGAACAAGGTGAGCAGCTGACCCTGGGCCTACTGAAAAGGAGTCATTAAATATTTCCATAGACACTTACACAAAGGATCACTAAGTGAACCTAAAACCTATGTAAAGCCTTATTGAAGCAACAAAAAAAAAATTATGTGAAGGTACCAAGTCAGGGACCGGTACAGATGCTTTTCCTTATTTTCCACTCCGGATGTACTGGGGGAAGCACAGGCAGTTATCCTCTGAAGGCAGAGAATCCTCAGGTGGCTTTCTTTAATCCTGAACAATACAGACACTGCTTAATTGCTCAAACATAACTGGATGGTATGTGGCAGACGTAGGAAATAGAGTGAAACTTAGCAACTCCACACCCATTCTTCTCTCTAAATGGAAACTGGTATTAAGCTTACTGTTAATAGCAACAACAGAAAGAGCGCAGTAAAGAATTAAACAGAAACTATAGTCACAATACCATAATATATGGTTATAAAAATTAACATACACACATATAATGTAGTAAGATAAACACAATTCTTCAGTGTGTACTGAAGAATATGATGCCAGACAAAGGAATATTATTAGCATAAGGAAAGGAAAACCAGCAATCTAAGTGCACAGCTGGGAGACTGAGTTAACAATTTTATAATTCAAGACCCACTACAACTAATTTCTTAACTAATTCAAGTTTAAAAATTATGACCACTGACCCCTCAACCACCAATAATTTTTAATGTAAACGAAATAATTTTTAAAATCACCTGATAATTTATTCAGCAAAAAGGAGCCAACCAATCTGGAAACCTCATCCATTAATAGTCAAGCCAACAGGCTCTGCTGAGGGTCCCAGTGATTTGTAATGAGAAGATCCCAGAATGCAGGATGGGGACTATGTTTTCCAACACAATCCAGCCATCGCCGTAGGACAGGCTGACCTGAGGCTGCTGAGCTTTGTACAGAGGATTTTGAGAAACTAGTCCCTGCTTCAGAACCTTTTATAAATTGACTTTGTAACCAGTACCAATATAAGCCAAAAATGGAATCTACTTTCATAAAACAGAAAAGCCTATTCCTTTCTTTAAGCAGTTACGACTAGTTTAAGTCATTACACAAACAACAGCAACAACACACACAACAGCAGCGGTCTGCCCAGTGCTGAGACCCAAGGGCCACAACTGCAAGCATATTAACCAAAATGATCACAAGAGAGTTTAGCTGAAGGAATAAATTCCTTCATAGAGGGCTTGTAGATACTTAAATAGAATATGAAAAGGCTACCTTTCAGATATTTCTGTGCCTTTGGCACTTCTGTTTTTGGTACACTACGAATGTTGGCACATGTTAAAATGAGTATGAATAGGTCTGAACTGACAAACAAGTAAAATTTTAACAGGTAAGGATGAGGGACAAGCACCTCAAAGTGAGTACCAAACTCAAATTCACCTGTAAAGTGAAAGTGGTAGAAAAGATCTTTCTAAAGTTCCCCTCATGTCCTTTTAATGGTTCTACAAAACTTAGAAAACAAACAGTATTGAACAATATTGCATACCCACATATCACAAAATGACATTGTGTACTCAATTTAAAGGAACTATTCTGATTTTAATGTCACATCAAGTTAAGCCGACCTCTGGGCAGCTGGCTTGGGTACATGAAACTGCAAGTCCTATTCACTCCACTAGGTATCTATGCCCTATTTCCTATTTCCAAAAAAAGAAATGCAAGGGAACTTAATGGGGCAAGCTCATCATCCCGTCACAGAGCACAGAATTTTAGAAACTTCAAGTCCAACACTTTACACCTTAAAAAAAAAAGGGTAACCATGAGAAAGTGACTCTGAGAAAGTATTTCTACATCTAGAAAAGATTTTGAGGATGGAGATGGGGTAGGAAAGATACTATTTAAAAGGTCCTGAGAAGCAACACTGTGCCACACACTTTACGTCAGAGACGTGGAAGTGTGATGGAACATAACAGATAATCCACAAATGATCATTTGTTGATGTTTGTTATAAATCTCCATTAAGGCCCAGGAAGTTTATAAGCAGGGGAAAAAAATAAAGCCTAAAAAGTAAAGCTCTTACTAATCACATCTTCTTTACCCATTTTACCTTCACTAACAAACTTTAGGCCAGTTACACTGAATAAAGTCCAGAATTCCATCTCCTATCTCCAAACGCCCTCAGATCAGATGTTAGACATTACTTAACAGCCACAGCAAGACCTGGACAGTCCTCCAAAATCAAATACAGTATTTCTGCAGCAAAATGAATCAAGTGGCACCTTAAGTGAGATAACGACTACTAGGAAGCCTCCTGTTACTTCAGGTCAGATGAATGTATTTGGGGACAAAATACATGAAAAGTCTTTCAGGTTTTCAGAGCTCCTTGGATTTCAGAATTATGAATATAGGAATGTGGACTTGGAGTAATTTTTTTTCCCCAAATGAAAATATGGGAAGATTAACCTCTTGATTAAGCTAACAGCACAGGGACTTTTGTTGTATTTCTACACCATGGAATACTTTCAGAATATCTGGGATGTACAGCTACACAATGGAGTAATTGTTAAAAACAGTGCTGTAGTGGGGGTTCCCTGGTGGTGTAGTGGCTAGGCTTCAGCACTTTCACCGCCATGGCCTAGGATCAATCTCCGCTCAGGGAATCAACTAAAAAATAAATGAATAAACAAACAGTGCTGTAGAATATGTATTCACATGAAATGATGTTCACAAAAGTAAGAAAAAGTAGCTTAGGAAAGAGTATTACGAGTACTACATGATGCTATTTACTTATTTTTTTTAAAGAGGGGTTAGATAAACATACTCACAGCAGACTATAAATCAAAGCACACAGGGATTATGTCTGATAAAATTATATAGATCCTTTTATTTATTTATTTTTGCTTTCTCTGTGTTTTCTCAATTTTCTACAGTGAATATCTAGTAGTTTTAAACAGAAAAGAATTTCACTTCAAAATTGATAAACTCAGTTGGAATTAGAAACATGACTAAAAAGCTCTTACCTCCGATGATACAGATATATTACAGGAAAATAAAAGAAATGCTTCTGTTTTCTGCATTGCCCCTGGTTCCACCAACAGTTAATGGCCACAAACAACACCTGCAGAGCCAAAAAAGGTTTCGAATGACTATGAATAACAACTGAAAAGCTCCAAGATCTAAAAGACAAAATTATAAATACGGAACTATTCCTCTCTGAAACAGAAAGTATAAAAAAATTATTTCCAGAGTTCAAAGAAGGTCATCACTGACTGCTATAATGAAAAAGAAAGACTTATCTATACTATCCAGATAGGACTCTAAACATCTTGGAGTCTGGCCCAAGAGGAAAACTATTTGCTTTGAATTCTAACATGAATGAGTACCCAAGAGCTTTTTCTAAGCAGGATTACACTCCAACGTAATAGAAGGGTATGTCTTCTGATAGTCAAACTGAGCATCTGAGAATGAAAAATGTTACCTACAAATAAAACATCATAAATTTCAAAGGACCATTTCTAATGACTAGATTAAAAACTAATAGAGATAATAGATGTAAGCTATTTTCTACAATGTGGTACTGAATAGCAAAAATATGGATCAAGTACGTATTTATTGTGGATGTCAAAGTATTTAAGGAGAAGTGTCTCTATGCCTGCAATGTACTTTGAAATGTACCAAAATAAGATGGCTCAATAGTTAGGCTGGAGCAGTTTCTCAGCTTTGGCAGTACCAACATTCTGGGCTTGATTGTTATGGGCTTGGGGGCATTTGTTTGTTTGTTTATTTTTGTTGTGGGGAGCTGTCCAACACACTGGATGCAGGATGGTATAGGATGTTTAGCAGTATCCCTGGCCTCTATCCACTAGATGCCACTAGTGTCCCCCTCTCAAGTTCTGACAACAAAGTCTCCTGACACTGCCGCCAAAGGTTCCCTTGGGGACAAACCTGTCTTTAGTTGAGAATCACTGATTAAAGGGATGGTAAGATAAATATATGATAAAACAAGCATAATAAAATGTTAACAGTAGACTTTAGGTGGTTGGATATATGCAAAATCCCTTCACCTTTGCTATATGTTTAAAAAGTTTATAATATTGAAAAAATATGACTATAAATGAAAAGTCACTTTCAGATGCCTTATACTTAGTAGGTAGCATTATTGCTCAAATTTGGTGGAAACTCTTTATAGCTCCTTTTAGAGTCTATGAGAAAGAAAAGCAACAATCTTTACTTAGGGTCGATATCTCATTTTTTACTCAAAAATAGGGTATAATCTAGCATGTTTGCTAATTTTACTAAGCAACGTGGTTCAAAAGATTTTTGTCAGTTTCCAAAAATAAGCCCACTCCTTTTCCCTGAGAGCACAGAACAATAAGCTCTCAATTTTGAAAGAGCTGGGGAAAATTTTTTTAATAAGGCAGTGCCAATCAGTTGTTTATGGCACTACGACCTCCACTACTCCTCGTGCCACCTTTAACAAACCAATATGCTCTGTGAGCCTGAGCTCCTAAACACAGGGACACCAGCATCAGCTTGCAGAGCTGTCCTGAGGAACAGCACAGGGCCAGGCACACCCGAATACTATTCCTACGTAGTCACACTAAAGTTTAACAATAAAATAACAAACAACTGACATCCTAAAGTAGAATAGATTCTCCCCTTGTCCCCTACATGTTCTCTAAGTTCAGAATGACTGACGAAGTGGTGATTTCCTTTATGCTAACATGCTACTTGCCTCACAGGTGCTCCCTTAGAGTTTACCGTTACTATTTGCCACTGAAAATGGGAGGGGGGTGGGGCTAGTAAAAGAAACACAGGGGAACAGATCAAATCCATGGTCCCACAGTTAGAACGCAAAATCGCACTCCCTTCCCCCAAGAATCACTATTATAGGGAATGAATGTTATATTTAAATAGTACTTGCTACCACATTCTGGAATATATAATGGTTAAAAATACTTTATGAGGCTGAGTAGGAAGCCTAGTACCCATTTACAACATTGTTTCTAAGAAAAACCAACTGAGAGTTTCAAATGAACTTCTGGAACTCAGCTGCCAGCACAAGTAGCCTCAGATCACTGGCTCCCAGGAGCCGACTATTAGAAACTAGTGGGGTGCTCGCTTCGGCAGCACATATACTAAAATTGGAATGATACAGAGAAGATTAGCATGGCCCCTGCGCAAGGATGACACGCAAATTCGTGAAGTGTTCCATATTAAAAAAAAAGAAACTAGTGGGATGCTTTGCTGCAGGTTGCAATGGCTGAGGGGTGGGGAGGTGGGGGGACTCTGGTAGATGCGCTGCTGTGCACAGGAAAGAGTCATCCTACCATCCCAGAGAGGTTTTAAATGCTCTGCCCAACCCTGATGTTGGGGAAAACCTGTTTATTATTATTTAAGCCCAGAGCCTAACTCCATTTTATATGTGAATCCAAAGCATGGTTTTTGTTCCCTAAACTTTTCAGGAAGGCGACTTCTACATCAACTGAAGGCAGAAAATACTTTGTTTGGTTCAGAACTTGGCCAAGAGCTGTTTTCACTGTTTAGAAAAATCAAATCACTGAGTACAATGCCCCAGGGGTATGTGAGTCCAACACATCATACCTTTATCAGACTGCATTTGTAACTGTCTATCCACAGTAGCTCTACATAAGGGTAAAAAGACCTATTCTGCCGATTTACAAGCTGAAATACATGATTTAATTATAGCTGGGTGCCAAAAAAATGTATACACATTTAAAGAGCTGTTATCTACGCATTACTTTTCAAAGTTGAATTGAATTATGGTAGCAATGTGTAATACGATGTTTGATCAAAAGATGGTGTTAATCAAACAGATGCTAGTGTCGCCATGTGACAGGCAGGACAGGCAAAAAAAAATGGAAGCACGGCTGTCATTCGAGGAGCGCAAGAGCATTCTGAAGTGGTATGTGAAGTTTGAGAACGTTGTTTCAGTTTCCTCCAGATTCTCTTGACTTTCCACCCCTTGACTTCTACCTTTTGGGGACCCTAAAGGATGTGGTGGACCACAGAAAACCTGCTGCACTGGTGGTACTTCGTGAAGAAACTGAAATGGCATGTGCAGTGATACAAGTGGACACTTTGGTCAGCGTTGTCCAAGCAGTAGTTCGCCATCATCATAAGTGTCTGGGTGCTGACGGTAACCACGTTGAGCACCTCTTGTCATTGCAGAAGTCAAACGTGACTTGTATTTATCTTTTGTTGTTGGTACATATTAAGTACTACAATTTTAACACAGTTTTGTCCTTCCTTAAAATGTGTATGCATATTTTTGGCACCTCTGTGTATTCCTTTTTCTCTTTGCCCCACATTTATGTTACAATTAGTACATGAGATGAACTATTTTGAAATTATATGTGTAAGAAAGTTTCTCATCTATGAATTCCTTTGCAGGACAGAAAAAGGAGTAAATATAAAATGCTTGTTTTACGAAGAGCAACTGGGATCCACTGGGTTAAAACAACCACTGCCATACAGGTAACTCACTCGCCAATGTAGCCCTCTTACTGGCAGAAAGGCTGCGTTCATGAAGTATTTGATGGCTATAGGTCTGGTCCAAGTACAAGTATTTAAAAGGTCAGCTTGCTACATTATACTCACTATGCATCAATTTCTCCTGAATAAAGTGCCTAACTAGCAAGTATCAACTCAGACCTTCAGTCCTCAGTGTACTGGAGCATGCCGAGCACCGGCCTGCAGCACCAGCTCCTGCCACTGACAATCACCATCACAAGCCCAAATCCTTTATTTCTCTCTAGGAGGCTTTACAACTTACAAAGTGCTCCTGGCCTTCACCTGGGCAAAGTCAGCCAGTCGGGTGAAGGTGTCTTTATGGGGCAACCACCCTGCAACAGGACGAGCAGTCATTTGGTTCTTGGGCCGAACGTCAGCATTACCTGGTCTGAGAGCTGACTCGCGGCCTGCTCAATTTCCGCCCGGGCAGCGATGGACTGTCCACACCACGGGGCGTAGAAGAATAGCAGCACCACCTCAGAATCCCGGCGAACGTGCTCTGCATAGTCCAGCTGACCCTGAAAGAGGTCCAGAACTGGAGACCTCGAGGAGAAAAAGCTGACGGGTGGTTTTGCTGGTATTGTCACATCTTTTGCTCGACTAAAAAAGAGCAAACACAAACAACATCACTGAGTTTATCTTCTCCTAACACCACTTCTGTGGGATAGGAGAAGGCAGCTTAAAAAGTCTTCTTTAAAATGAGAAAATGGAGTCCCCAAAACCCTGTCATGGGAGGAAGGCAGCGGAGAGCAGGGGACAAGCGTGTCTTTGAATAATCCATACGCTTGCCTCCACAGGTCCTCCTGACCTCTCTGTCGAGTTGTCCTCCTCTGATCTCCAGGGCTTCAGAGCCACCACTAAGCTCACTCAAAATTCTGGGGAGGGCGCGCACGTGTTACCTCCAATAAAATTTCCATGGACTTTGAAAAAACTTAAGTGTGTGAGCTGGAGTTGGCCTGTACTTATCCAGGGCACTTGGGCAAATACATAAATAATAATATAGATTTCTCCAGTTATGTATCATAATCCAAAGGTTAATAAAGATGAGTAACAAAGCAACCCATTTAATTAGAAAACAGGCTTCCTCACTACTTCAGGTCCCTAAAAGGGAGAAGTCAAGAGGAAAAAGAAAATAAGACTGAACAAGTGGTGAGAAGTGACAGAGCTGCCACAACTTTCCCCATCATGACAAAAAGGTCTTGGCTAAGGCTGCATCCCACCAAGTAAAAGGGGCCTAAAAATACCTTGAGCTGTCCACGTATCTGCACTAACATGGCATAAAGCCATTATAACAGGTCAGCTAAGAAACCAATAGAGGAAATAAAAATGGAACCCTAAAAAATATTCAATTAACCCAAAAGAAAGTAGAAAAGGATTAAGAAAAGGATAAAAACCAGAAGTTACAACTGGAAAATAGTCAGCAGACCGACTTAAACTCACCATATCAGTAACCACATTAAATCTAAAAGGACCAAAGCAACTAAGAGGAAGAGAGACTGGCAGACCCGATAATGAAACAAGATCCGACCAGAGGCTATCTGAAAGACACACACTTTAAAGATGAAGACATTGAGAGGATGGAAGCACAAAGATGGGAAAAGATAAACTTTCTAAATAGTAAGCAGAAGAAAGTCAGAGTAACTCATTAGGTGTAAGGATATAAACAAACTGTGGTATATTCTTACAATTAAATGTTACTCAGCAATCAAAAAAGAATTGATACATATTATAACTGAATGAGTCTCAAAATAATTATACAGAATGAAAGAAGTCAGACACTAAAGAATACATACATGAATGCATTTATATAAAATTCCAAAACAGGCAAAACTAATCTATAATGAAAGAAATCACATCAGCGCTTGTCTGGAGGGGGAGTAGGGTGGAGACTAATTGCAGAAAGTTACTGAGGATATTTTCTGTAGAGAACAAATGTTCTACAGCTTGACTGAGAGGATGGAGGTGGTTACATTTGTCAAAAGTCATTGATCTGTACACATAAAATGTGGCAATTTTACTGAATGTGAATTCTATCACAATGAAGTTAATGAGGGAAAAGCTTGGCTAGTATGTGAGGCTGTTCTGATGACTCTACCTGCAGCAGGTAGCCCTCATTTTTTCCCTCAGTTCCCTCTTGGTTGCTTTCACAGCCTTCACCACAATCTGTTACTTATTTCACCTGCTTATTATCTATCTATTTTACCAGCTGATTCACTCCATGAGGGCAAGGACCCCATCTTTTGCACTGTTAGAGCCTCACTGTTCAGCAGCTCCTGATACTCTTAAGTTCAATAACTTATGAAATGAACAAACCTACCCTACTTACCTCACCTGAACATATGTGAAAGATAAATACAAATCCATACAGACATATATTATTAAGAACAGTCTTGAGAATCTAAGTGTCAAAAGGCCCGCTTGCTTTGCTAGGGATGATTCTAAGGGTCACCTAATTGCTTTCTAACTTTACAAGTGCTCAAATGCACTCAATAATCTGGTTTCTCAGAAAATAGCAAAGTACAGGTGGCCCTCCACATCTCCAGGTTCCATATCCATGGATTCAACCAACTGTGGATTGAAAATATTCTAAAAGAAAAGCTACATTGTCCCTGACATGTACTACACAGTTAGGCTTACAATGGTTGCATCTGTACTGAACATGTACAGACTTTTTTCTTGTCTTTATTCCCTAAACAATACAATATAACAACTATTTACATACCAATTACACTGCATTAGGGATTATTATATTGAGTAATCTAGTAATGACTTCAAGTGTACCGGGTGATGTGTGCAGGTTCTATGCGAACACTCCATTTTAAATAGAGGACTTGAACATATGAGGATTTTGGTATCTGAAGAGGGTCCTGAAACCAGTCCCCTGCGGATACCGAGGGAAGATGACAGCAGACAGGAGGACCATGAAGGAAGGTGCTGCCAGCTCTGAGACATGGAACAGACAGCCAGATGTTCAGAACGAAAAAAGAAAACATACACACACCCAAGACCTAGAACTAAGCTACTCTAAGACCTTGGCTCATTCAGCATGAGGGAAAAAGTCCTACATCCTCCTCAGCATACAGAAGGTGCTAACTTCTTGAATTAAATATTACTTCCCTATTGTAATAATAAATTATGAACATCATAAAGTAGTGATGTTAAAAGTTGCAGCAAACATTTTTATTTACACAAACTAATGTTCTGACCCTCTAATCAGGGAGCTTCGTCTATGTAAAATACCTTCAGAACCTAAAAAATTCAGTCACACAATTAATTCAAAAAAATGTTCACTGAGTAAACCTTACTGTGCTTCAGGCACTGTATTTGATACAAAGAAGAGAGCAGTGAGCATATGATCTCAAGGGGCTCACTTTCTCAGGGAGGAAGACAGGCAGACAACCAAACATGTAAACAACTAACAATAATAATACACAAAATGATCACTGCTATGTGGGAAATAAAACAACGTGATGTGACAGGAGACCTAGAAGTCCCTCTGATCAGGTGTGTGTGGGGGGGGGGGGGGGGGGGGGGGGGGGGGGGGGGGGGGGGGGGGGGGGGGTGGGGGAGGTGTCAGAGTGGTATCTTCTAAGCTGAGACCTGAATGACAAGAAAACAGTCAGTCATGCAAAGAGGTGAGCAGGGCTCTGCTGCCAGAATGACACATTTTCAAAAACTTCAAAATTCTGCTCTTTGGAGGCATAATTTTTCTACTACTCCAATTGCATGTTAAGTGTCAAATAATGCAATCTGAGAAGAAATGTAGGTCTGTGACAACCAAAAGACAATCATCAACTTAATACTGTTGCTTTACATGTTCAGAGCAGTCCATGAAGTAAACGAGCCAGATAAATAACATGGCCCATCAAAAAGCAAATATTAATCAGGAAAGGGAGACATATGCCTCTGCTCCATTAGAAACATTCACAAGTTTCCATTTAACCCATAAATTTGCTAAACACTTTTGAGAAACTATAGCTAAATCAAAGATTTCCTGCAGCTTTCAAGTCTAAGTCTCAGGTACAAAAGTCAAGAGTTAAGAGTTGGCTGGCTGCCAACAAGAAAGGCCTGTTGCAATTCCCAATATTTGTATGAGATTTATACCCTATACCTTTTTCCAAAGAGGATCTGAAGCAGCTTTGAAATTATAAAATGCAATAAAACAAAAGGAATATGTGTACATATGCATATAGAACAGATACACACACAATTTTTTCCTCCAAATCAGTATAAAAGTGAGCAGGATAATGTCATGGAGATTCAACGCTCAGAAAGGCTGGTAGCAAAGAAAGTAAAAGCCCAGAAATGCACAATTATTAGTAGTGTTTCAACCCCAAATCAACCTTTTGTATGCTATCTGATTTGAATTCAGCTAAGCAACAGACACTGTAGAGGGTTGTCACTTATTTCAGACCTGGAGCTATAACAAACATTAAATTAAAAAAAAAAAAAAACTCATACTCTCCCTTAAGACCATGTTCTCATTAATACAAAGATCTTAAAAGTAAAATAGGAAAAGGGGACCAAAATGTGTGAGTCAATTGTACAGCAATAAAATAGTATGACACCATTCAATCAAATAGGACTCTAAAAAAATCAATCTGAGTCTATTAAAAGACCGTCAATTAGCCAATGGCACAGAACGGAGCAGGAGAGGCACTCTGGCTCACTCTCCTAGTTCGAAGTAGGTGGGGATCCTGCTAAAACTGCTCTGGTAACTAGATTTACACTCTTCCTTCTTCCTGAAACCTCAAAGGATTCTATTAAGTCGTGTTCTCTCAGAACAAACACTAAGGGTTATTTCTATAAAGAGGGGAAACATCTCTTTTCCTAATCTGAACACAAATTCCAACTTGTAATTATTCTGTCTTGTAAAAAATTTTGTGTATGTTGTCTGATAAGGAAACATGATAAACAGCAAGGAAGGTTAAGAGCCAAGCCTGACAATAAAGGATTCAAATTTGAGTTCAGCTTCTAGGTGGGTGTGATTTGGGGCACGTTTTGTAACATGACCAAAGCTCAACTCCCCTATATGTAAATTGGGTGGGTAAGAGCATATCCAGACTTTAATGGGGATTGAGATTTAAATGATCCATATTAGGCTCTCAGATTGTGTGTTAAGTGAATAAATGCATTCATGGAAGCTGCAGTTCTCAAGCAGGCAATTTTGTTTCTCAGGAGACATTTGGCAAATATCTGGAGACACGTTTGGTTGTTACAGCTGGGAGGGGTGTGCTACTGGCATCTAGTAGGTACAAGCCAGGGATGGTGCTAAACATTCTACAAAGGACAGGACAGCCCCCCACAACAAAGAATTATCTGACCCAAATTACCAACAGTGCCAAGGCTGAGAAACCCTACTAGTATAGCACCTGGCACCTGGCCATGCTAGGTAAGTTATTATAATTTGTTCTCTTTCCACTAAAATCCCCTATCCTTGAACACTTCTTTAACAACAAAGGCTACGTATTGCCCTTAACATACTTAATAAAAATGTTTCAAGGTGAAATCTTCCTTTTGGCTAATATGCCAGTCAGTGGCAACACAGACTTAGAATTTGGAGCCCCAGGGGATACACGGTGGATTTGG
This sequence comes from Lyroderma lyra, assembly GCA_004026885.1. Classification (NCBI taxonomy): domain Eukaryota; kingdom Metazoa; phylum Chordata; class Mammalia; order Chiroptera; family Megadermatidae; genus Lyroderma; species Lyroderma lyra. Next base: position 25,855 of record PVJL010006609.1, on the reverse strand, counting down.
GTGCCCAAAAGCACTCCTGAAATTTACAGTAAACTTTACATTCGTGTACTTTCTCAAAGAGAGGCACATTAACTTTCATTTTTCCTGCTTATTATGTACCAGCCTACTCCAGCCTTCTTAGCCCCAGGACCTTTGCACTTGCTATTCCTTCTGCCTTGGACACTACCCCAGATCCTCCTAATGCTGGGCCTTTCCCCTTCTTGTGTAAGCTTCCGTTGTGGCTTCCTTGGGAAAGCCTTTCTGCCTCACCCTCATTGCTTCTACTGCCAGTACAGCACATACCAGAAGTCCTTTAAAATTCTATTAAGTTACTCGTTTACTGCCTGTCCTACCCACTGGAATGGACAGCAGAAGTTTTAGCTCCATCGCTCACCCGGAAGAATGCGCCCCACATAGTCGGTGCAGCTACATAATCGTTAGATCAATGAGTGCATGGAGTCTCAAAGGGGGTCTGGGGCTCGAAGAGCTGTGAATCACTACGCTCGAGGCATAAGGGAAAGAAAAATGGGCGATTAAGTGAGGGTCGTACAGCCTAGGCAAAAGTGACAGGTGCGCCCCCCAATAAACTCCCACTGAGCAGCTTAGAACCTGGCCCACCTCCTTCGATACTAAATGGGATGGAAGAGGCACCGAGCAGCACCCGAAAACCTCGCCATATGGCTGACCGGCCGGCCGACCAGAAAGCAGGAACATTGGCCGGCACAGCCGCCGGCTGGGGGAGAATCAAGTCCCTAGCTCCCGGCGAAGTCAAGTCCGACTTCCCCTGGCGGAGGCCGCTGCCACCCCCGACCTGGCCACGCGCCGCCGGCCGGGCCGCGGGGACGCCGGGTCGACGACCCGAGGGTGCGGACCAGCTCACCTGCAGGTAAACTTGAGGGCGAGGAGCAGCGCGCAGCCAAGCGCCACGGCTCCGCAGAGCAGCTCGGGCCGCCGGCGCGCCATGAGGGAGGCGCCGCGCAGTCCGCGACGGAGCCGGCCCTCCGAGGACGCTCCAGCCGGGACCGGGCTGAGGGAGCCGGAGCCCGCGGGGCCGCCGCCGCTGCCGCCACCCTCGTCCTCGGCGTCGTCGCTGCTGCTGCTGCCGCCGCCGCCGCCGCGGCCTCCGCATTCCGACATTACATGCTCCCCGTCGCCAGCTTTATACCGCCGCCGCCGCCGCCGAGGGCCGGAGGGCCCGACCCGTCCGGTCGCTCCCCAATCCCGCAGCTCGTCGCGCCCGCTAACCGGGACCCTCCACGTCAGCCCAGTCGCCGCCGCTGCACCCGCCTCCGCGTAGGCAGCTCCGCCTCCCGCCCATGGAACTGCGCTGACGCTGACACCGCCCGGAAGCCCCGCCCCGGAATAGCCACGCCCCCCACTGAGCCTGCGCGGATCCCCTCCCCGCCCGCCCGCACGGCCGGCAGCCCCGCCTTCATTACACGAACCCCGGTCTCAGTCTACGGAGTCTGCGCAGGCGCTGGGTTGAGCGTCTGGCCACACCTACTCCAGCATCCGCCCAGCGCCGCCCGGAGCCTGGGTACCCAGGGAGACTGCACCTGGCCCACTGGGTTTTAGGAGCCATGATGGTGACAGAGCACGTGCCCACTATTCTCACTACAGGCTGCGGAGAATGTAGGTGACGTTTATTATCGCCTGTTAACGGGAGGAAAACACGTGCAGAGACGAAAAGTGTCCAAGGACCCAGGAGTGAGGTGGGAATAATCACTTGGCCTCGGTTTGCACGTCTGTAAAACAGGGTAATGTTACCTTTCTCACAGTGTTGTTTTGAGGATTAGATGAGGTAAGTAATGGGAAGTGCCAGGCCCATAGTGAGTACCCAGTAAATCTTAAGTTACTGTTCTCTGCCAGTGTCAACGACACCCACCAATTAAGTACTGTGTGATTGATGACCTTTTCCCTACGCTGGAGCCCTAGGAGGAGTCTCTACTGCCTGTACTCACTTTACAGAGGGGAAACTGAGGCTTGGAGAATGTACTTGACCGATGGAGGCCATAAAACTAGGAGATCAGCAACTGAGACTCAAGCAGGCCACCCTGGCCAAGAAGCCACTCTGGTGACTCACTGCTGTCTCTAATTCCTCTCGACTCTAAACGTTAGGTTCTTTCTAAGTAAGTTTTGTGATTAAAAAGGACAAAACAGTGAGGGATGAAATGGAATTTGAGAGTGCCAGGAAGGAATTGTTTCCTTGAGAGAGAGGGACAAGTGTCCCTGGGGCTGAGTGAATGTCTAGAATTATGCAGCTGCTGGGGCTGCAGATAAGACTAGACTTCACCGTCATCGGGAACTAAGGTGGTATGAGGCCGGGCAAAAAACCAAAAAAAACAAAGCGTGACTGAGAGCTAGAAGCTAAGATGAGGCCCTACCTCAGCCACAGGTCAGCTGTGTGACCCTAGTATGCCCTTTCTAGGAATGTAAAAGGCAGCTACCAATGGCTACCTTGCTAGGTGGACCAGAGCATTCAGTGAGTCAACCTACACCTGTCGTTTTGCTACTTATCTTCTGTATCCTACGTCTTTTTTGATCTTTACTTTTTTCTTTTGTAATAAGTAGATGTTTTCTAGTATACCATCAATTCCTTTAATAATTAAAAAAAAATTTTAATTCTTAGAAGTTGCTCTAGGGATTACAATATACATTTTTTGAAAATTTCAGAATTTCTGCTTCAGATTTATACTAACTTAATTCCAGTAAGATATAGAAACTGCTCCAATATAGCTCTATTCCCTCCTTTTTTGTGCTATTAACTTTTTTAATCCATTGTATTACAGGCCCAATAATACAGTTACATTGTTTTATAGAATCTTGTTTAAAGAAACTAAGAAGAGGAGTTTCCTGGTGGTGTAGTGGCTTAAGGCTTCGGCGCTGGCGCTGTCAACGCTGCGGCCTGGGTTCGATTCCCAGCCAGGGAACTACCCACGTACCAAAAAAAAAAAAGAAACTAAGAAGAGAAATATATGTATTTCTAGTTTTTCTATTTATATTAACCTTCTTACCTACTATATAGTTCTCTTGATTTCCTTGTGTAGATTTGAGTTATATGGTATATTACTAATGAAAACAAATATGGTCCAAAGTCACCAGTACCTCTATTCACACAGTAGGCTGCTAGGACAGAGTCTACCCTACACATCCATAAGACACCTGTTGTTTGCACAGGCCTCTATAAGGTTCAAAGTACTTTTGCTTCTTGTGGGTTATCTCACAAGACCCACAATGCCTTGTGGCAATGCAAGGCAACGTCTCACAGGCCTGGAAACCACCCTGGGTTAATAAAAGGATGGTTCCCTTCCTCTTCTCTTTCTAGACATCTGGCTGCTGCTTTAGCACCAGAATGTTTTGAAACGGTCATAAATTCATTTCAGACTACACCAGGGCACTGGGGTCAGGCTGTACTACTAGTAATTCATGGCTAGGTCAGCCCTAACTTGTCCACATCAACTGGAATTTGAGCTTATGTGGCCACCTTTTATACCATGATCAAATTGGTAGAGTTTGAGTATGGGGCGAGGGTTAGACTATACATAATTATTAATCCTCTCTTGAACCAGAAATAATGTTCTTTCATTTTTAAAGCTTCAAAGCATTTACTGACCAAACGGAATGTGCCTAACAAGGTACAGGGCATGATGCTGAGGGAAGCCCACGTCCTAAGCCTGGATATTCCGGACAGTAGTGGCTGTGTTTCTTGGAGACTTTCTATCAAGACCCCAGAATGAGCTTTCCAGAAAGTGGTATTCATCCCTTGCAACAAATACAATGGACCAACAAAAAAGTGTTTGAAACCTGCACTAACTACTGGGGTCAGTGTGCTCTCTTTCAGTTTCCCAATTGATGCAGGTCCCTGGTCACTAAGTGGAAATGAACATCAATGACTATGCAGTCGTCAAAGAACAGAGGCCCAGGGAAGGGTGAGGGCGATAGAGTGAGGTGAGCACCTCCTGCACCAGCCTGCCTGCCAAGGGTGCCTCTGTCACAGGTGGGAGGACGGGCAGACGGAATCCCCCAGAGCAAGAAGGACCCGACTACACACTCACACGTACCTCTCCAGGGGCGATAGGGGTGGCTCATTTTAGCCAAAACTTGCACAACTTTCATATTCTCAAGAGCCAAATAGAAAAAACCCAAATGTCCATCAGCAGAGGAATGGGCCAACAAAATGTGGTATATCCGTAAAATGGAGTAGTATTCAGCAATTAAAAGAAATACTCATACCAGCTACACCATGGATGAACCTTGAAAACATGACGCTAGTGACAGAAGTCAGTCACAAAAGGCTACATAGTTAGTGCATGATTCCACTTACAGGAACTGTCCAGAACAGACAAATCCATATAGACAGAAAGCAGATCAGTGGTGACCTATAGCTTGAGAAGCAGGGGAGATGGGTAGACTAGGGTGTATTTTTTATTTTATTTATTTTTTTTAGGGAATGAAAATAGTCTAAAACTCACTGTGGTAATTGTAGCACGATATTTGGGATATACTAAAAACCGCTGACTTCTGCTTTAAAATGTTACAAGTTCTTGTTATGTGAATTGTATCTCAGTTTCTCAGATGTTGAAAAAAAAATCCATCCTGTGGAGGTTGCAAGTAAACATGCCCATGATGCCTATGTCCCCTGCTATTACTCTTGGAGTTTTGCTCTTTGATACTGCCCCCAGCCCCGCCCCACCCCACAATCCCACCACTTTCTCCTCCTCTAAGTTACCCATTCACTTCTCAGATGGGGGTGTGACTTCACTTTGGAAGAATAAACACTGACTTGCTAATAATGCTGACACCAAGGCTGTGGCAGGCAGGGCTTTTAGCTGCAAACCAGAGCAAGACAATGGCTGCTTTAGGGAGAAATGGAACTTACTGAAAGGATGAGCACAGAGAATCAGTTGCAGGAAGGTTGAAAGCTGGGGTATAGAAGATGGAGGACAGTGTGAAAAACAAAATTCACACCACGACCACTTACAGCCTCTCCAACGCTTAAGTTTCGAGCCTAGATTCGAAGGTGAAGTACTGTTTAATCTGTAAACTGAACTTTTTAACATCTATTCTCCCTGGGAAAAAAAGAGGACAAAAGGAGATTGGCAGAAAGCACAGAGAAGAAAAAAAATGTGAAGGCCATCAGACTAGGAAGAAGACCTAACAGAAAAGTAACATTGCCAGTCTGTTCTACAGAAAACAGCACCCCTAACAGGTTACTCGGCCAGTAAGATGCACTCATGTCCCTGCCAAATAAAACTGGCCCCACTGCCTTCCCCCACGTGGAGGGAAACCAGAGTCCTACAATCTTCAGGGAGTCACAAGGGCTTGTCACTCAGCAGCCCCTGGTTCTGCTAAACACTCTGTTTCTCTCATTTCACTACTTGCAGCTATGCCTCCTCTCCACCATGGCTGGACTCACACACTGAACCAAAACCGTTTTCTGTTCCCCGAAACCCCACTCATTCAAGGTCATCATGAGGAAGGGTTGCTTTGCCAGAGGGTTTGCAAGGTTTGTCCCTCACAGCCAGGCAGATCGCTGTTTACAGAGTCTGTCAACAATTCTCCCTGACCTCCACTCCCGGTAAGGACTCTGCACCAGAAATGTCCTCGTGAGTAGCTGTCCCCCACTTCCTGACAATGACTCTCCTTCCTAGCTCACTGGGTCCCAGTCACTGAAGCATTTAGAGTCTGAGAGAGGACATCTTAGCACTTTCATTGTCTCAGCCAGCCCGTGCCTTGAGTGGTCTTTCAATAACCAAATGCCTCTATGCAGGGTATTGTGCTAGACACTAGCCTCTGTGGAATTCCACAGCCCACGTCTCAGCTGACCATGTGTCCTTTTGCTAACTATTTATCTGAATGAAACAGAAGAGCACCTAGAAGAATTACCATGTCAGTCAACAAGAGAAGACTCTCATCGACCTAAATCCAGCAGAGTAGAACAGAGTAAAAGTCACTTTCTTGTCTCTTTAATTTGCATTGTCACTAGTTGCTAAAAGTGTTACCTAAAAAAACAACAAAAAAAAATCAAACTGTGTGATTTTAGTATCCAATTTCAACAATTCTTTGTGGGGAAAGAACCACACCAAAAAAGACATCTACATATAAAATCTTTATTACAGGCAATATTGGTCCATACACTAACAATACCAACAGTACAAGTTTAATCTTTCAGAATCATCATTTAAACAGCAAAAGACCAAGAAATAAAATTTGAATCAGCTGATTATTTTTCAAAATATTCTCAATGCACATTATCCTCAGTTCCCTTATTATAGTGAAACATACAAATACAGAAAAATACCCCATTTAACGTATACTAGTGTTAAATGGTTATTTGGCTTAAAATCTGAGTTAAGAAAATCCTTTTTAGCAACCTACGTACAGATAAGTAGCAAACTTTATTATAGTCAACAAATTCGCTCCACTTAAATTGTGTCAAGAATTTCATCAATCATGTGTTCTGATCCTAATACAAGTGTTTAATCTCTCACCGTCACGGTTCTTATCTGGAAGCCCAAGTCAGGGAGTCGTCCCAGACATTACCTTATCCTCTTCCCCGACACACGTCATCCAAAAGTCTGTTCAACAGATGGCAATGGGGTGGCGGTCACGTCGCCATTCGATGCCAATGGTGCCGTGAGAGCATGGCCATCCTTATTAAACAGCCCGTTTTCCTACCTACTGTGGGTTGCTGCTCAGGAGGGAGGACAGACGCCAATACAAGCAGAAAATCTGCGGCTCCTCTGCCACGTGCCTTAGTACACTTTCAATTTTTCTGGTCAATGCTCTGATTAGGTAACATACATAAAAGCCAGCATATTAGTTTAAATCTTTAAACAAAAAACTATATTTTCCAAAGTCATTATCATTTGGGGCAATTAAGTGATCTTTTCTTGCTTTGTTGAGCTTCATCTTTAGGGCGTCTCTTCTTTCTTCCCATTCATGAAGCTCGGCATTTCCATGTGCAAATTTACAGTTGCTCCCTTCTGTGCAGGTACCGTTCATATACCTGTTAGGACAAGTTAGCATGGTGAGCATCTGCAAAGTGGTTATAAAAATCTTAAAAATGAACACTTCGGGGTTCCCTGGTGGTGTAGTGGCTAGGCTTTGGCACTCTCAACGCCATGACCTGGGTTCAATTCCCAGCCAGGGAACCACCAAAAAAATAAAATAAAAAATAAAAATGTACACTTCACTACGTTATGATTTGCATAAAACTTTTAGTTCAAAACCTTAAACCTAGTATTTTATAGCCTTCACATCCACAATTGAGAAATTGGTACTTTAAGCTACTTAAAGTTACATCATGAAAAATACTGTATTATTGCTACAACTCAAATATTGTAGCAATATTTTCTTAAACAAAAGTATTTTTATGTAAATTGATTAAAATTACCTTTTTCTGATTTTAAAATCTAGTAAAAAAACGAACTTGTCATTTAAAAAAAAAAAAAGAAAAATACTGTTTGATGGGAAAAAAGACTAGTCTTTCCTGATATAAAGGAAAGAAATCACAAGTGACTTTAAGTAAAAGATGGCTTCAGTAGTTTTAAGTATCATCTAGATCTAAAAGTGGAAATTAAATCTAAACGGTGATTTAACAAAATGAGAAGCAATTCAAAATTATCTAGTTTTCCACTGAAAAATTTTTTTCTTTTCTTTTCTTTTTTTTAATGTTATAGCTGTTTTAGCAGATAGTCTTTTTTTGTTTTTGGTATGTGGGTAGCTCCCCGACTGGGAATTGAACCCAGGCGGCAGCGCCGACAGTGCCAGCGCCGAAGCCTTAAGCCACTACACCATCAGGGAACTCCTGAAAAATTTTCTAAGTAAACTTAGACACAACAGTGATACTAATATTTTCCTTTGCCCTGAGTAAGTTCTAGATTTACACTTGAAATACTCAAAGGCAGTTTCAAACCTGATGGACATCTACGACAAGAAAGACTGTGGTGCAGGTTAGACAACCATGGCTGGCAACTCAGAAGATCGTCTGGGCAAACGCGCATGAACACACTTCTCTATTCGGTTATCTAATGACGTTTCCACCCGGTATTGGCAGACTAGCAAACTTTTCATGGAAACACAGAAGAGGGAAGAAATTGTTCAAGGGAAGTACCTTGAGCAACCAAAGCTTTGAGCCCCAATCTAAGCTTCCAAGATTAGAAGACTCATCACCCAGATATTCCGTCCACTAACATAATGACCATCAAAGTTGTGTGAAACGAGCAGTCTTCACGTGGGAAATTTGGGAAACCTACGTACCTATCACAAATACTAAAATAGCCCGTTGGGAAGCGGTGCTGCCAGCAGTACTGGTCGTCTTCAGTGTGGAATACCTTCTCTTTGTGCTTCTCTGAGGAGATGTGGCCTTGCCACTGCTTCTCGCTGTTACAGTTCTTCCCACACATCCAGCAGTGAAAATCCACCTGGAGAGCACGAGAGACATGTGTCCCATCAGCACGTGTTGTCTGTGTGTCCCTCAGCCACATTCAGGGCACCAAAGCAGACTAGAAACCCCCAACCTAAGAGCCACTCTATTCTCAGGGAGCACATCTAGTGGGGGAGCCAGGCAAGAACATAAAAAGTCAAAGTCAGAAACAGAACCAAGGGAAGGATGCCAGCACTGGGAGGCACGCCAGAGCATAGGCAGCAGAGCATGGGGCAATAGATCTGGCCAGGTATCCAGGAAGTCTCCAGCAAGGAGACAGCAGGAGCTGGTGTGCAAACAAGGACATCTGTCGGGAGGACAGGGCCATCTTAAGCAAGGATTCTGGGAAGGAATAACACCATGAGGAAAAGCAGTGCAGTGAGCACGTGAGAGCCCACGGCTTGCCACCTGGAGAGGGATGGGTGAGCAGCACCTCCCTTCGGTGCACATGAACAGGGCCCCACTGCGGGCCAGGACTTGTGCCAGTGCCAGGGAAGTACCCCTGAGGAGACACTGCCCCCGGGGCACCGGCCCGCGGAGACGGCACTCTGACGTGGTGGTTCCCAAATGCCCCGTGTGAGAATCACTGCAGTGCTGAATACGAATGATTCTGGAGACTTCCCATGAGTTTCTGACTCAAGACGTCTGGGATGCAGACCAGAATCTTATCTTGGTGAACACCCCAGGTAGATCTCATGACCCAGCAAGTGTGAGTGACCCTGCTCTGGGAACCCAAGGAGGAGTGAAGAAAAGGCAGAAGGGAAGCAGAGCAGAGCCTTGGCAGAGAAGGCGGAGTTCAGAGGGCACATCAAAAGCAGAGACACGGGGCCAGGCCAGGCCACAGACGCGAACGGGATCCAACTGAATCCACACGGAGAGGCACCAAGCAACACGAGAAACAAGCAGCAGAACAACACACGCGCCTACGTCGACTTAAAAAACATGCCAGGCAGAAAGACAGATTAGGAGTAAGTATGTCAGCGATATGTACACATGGCCTGGAAAAATACACACTGGACCTGGTCCCTCTGGGAAAGGAACAAACAGGGTTCCAACTTTATCTGTAACATTTTATTTATTTTTACAGAAGCAAATACAACCAACTGTTAACATAGTTCACTTAGGATGGTGGGCTCAAAATATTATATTATCCTCCTTACTTTTCTGAAAAATTTGAAAGAAAACCACAACAGTTAGAGATCACAGGTGACTTATCGTCTCCGCAAACCCCTTAGAGACAGCCGCCAGACGACAGGAGGGTAAGGAGGGAATGGGGGCTGGGGAGAGCCCCCTCTTCCTGAGCACTTTCTGTGGCCCAGCGCTGGGACGCGTGTCCAGACTCGTACTTCACTTCCCCACTCAGAGATGGTTAACAACCTGCCCAGGGTCACAGGCCACTAAGAAAGGAACCAGGACTTAGACTCAAAATCCACTGGGAAAGGATTGTGGAACGAGGAGACTTAAGCTAACAGCAGAGGCCCCTGGCGAGAGAAGATGAAGATGCTGGAAGATGGCAGGGAGTGGCGAGTGATGGAGCCAGGCTCCGGAGAAGGTGGGGGAGATAGAGAAAGGCTCCACCTAAGGCTCGGAAGCAAAGGGGAGGCGGAGCCACCACCGGTACTCACAGTAACCTCAGCGTAATCCGTCGGCATGTGAATCTGTTTTCCATTCTCCTTGTAGGGCTGACTGGCTACGTCATCACTTTTTTCATTTTTCTGACTCTTTAGCCAGAGTTCATAAAACTGCTCCATATCTTGTACTAAAGAAAAATGAATCACTTTCAGCAGCAAAGATTTAAATACACCATTTAAATCCAGGCAAGATCATGCACAGCTTTTTGTATCAGTCAGCATACGTCTTCAAAAGAAAAGCAAGAAGGCTGAATGCAGGCTGATTCTATCAGACACGGAGCAACGGTCCGCGTCCAAGCAGCAGGTGGACGCTCAGGGGCAGGAGTCAATGTAGGACTGCTTGACCACAAACACTTATCTTCAGGATTAATTAACTCCTCCCTACATTTGCAAGACACTTCCAGGTATTTAAAATTCAGAGACCAATGTGAGGTTACTACTAAAAAAAAGTGAGTCTGGGCAGGACTTCATGGTCCCCACATCATCACACAAGGTACTAGCACGGCCTGGGGGAGCCTGGAGTTGATAAGCTCCTCACTGTGTACTGAGAAAGAGGAGAACATACACTATTAGGCCCAAGATTCTCACCCTGATGGGAATCCATCAGTCAAGCCATAATCCCAGAGGACTGACATGCCAGGGTGCAATCTCCAACACAACAGCATGTCAGCTGCGAGCCACTGCCTATGGGTAAGGGCCAGTATATCCACATTACTGTCAGGTGCTAGGACCAGGTTTCTCATCCTCAGCACGGCTGACATTCTTTGCAGTTGGAGACTGTCCTGTGCACGGCAGGATGTTCAACAACATCCCTAGACACTACCCACTAGATGCCAGTAGCACATTCCCAAAAGTCATGACAATAAACATGTCTCCAGACATTGCTAAATGTCCCCGAAAGACCGGAGGGGGTGGTGGTGGCCAAATTCATCCCGTGGCTGTAGGTCCCTACTTGAAGCAAGACAGTGAGGAAGAGTCTTGTCCACACAAGTCACTGAATTTTGACATGGTTGAAACCTAGCAGGTGGCATGCTCAAATCCGACTGGTTCTTGTAATTCAGAGACTGCAGATCTTAAGCAGTCAGTAACTTTCCATCAGTTAAGATTACAGAACAATGATCCTTACAGTAATGTGTTTTCTGGTCAAAAGTGAAAGGTTGTCTGAAGCTCCTTTCAAAGACTCCCACAATAAAACAGAAGTTTGACCAAGATAAACTTTCTCTCCTTGAGCCTTTGAATTGGGGCCTGTTCTACTGGTGAGGCCCCTTGAAGAAACCTCTAGTTCTAATCTGATTAACGCACAGGGTGACTATTCACAACAGGAGCAGATGATCTGAGTTAAGCTGTCATGGAAGGACTGAATGTTCCCAGACCATCACTCAGGAACACATCTCCGACATCAAAGGGCGCGGACCCAGTCTGAGTTAAGCAAACACAGACCAGATGCCGTATTCTGCTCCACTGCCAACACGGCACAACCGCTTAGGAGGCACACTGCTTTCTCTGTGCGCGGCAAGCTGGCCTGCTTTCAGGGAGGAAGGGAACTTTCAGGTGAGCTAGATTTCACAGACGTCAAGGCCACAGCTAAAGCATCAACTTACTCCCGTTCTCCTTCATGTAAGTCCACACTTCCCGTTCCTCAGGACTGTGAGCGAAAGAACAGTTTCCGACATACTGACATTTTTTCCCAGAAGCAATATGATTGCACAGCTGTATAAGAAAATACGAATGTAAGACAGAGTACACTTAGTAAAGCTGCTTAATTTTTACATTTAAAGCAAAACAAGCATTATTATATTATCCATGCTAATGCTGAGTAATACAACTTTTAACTAAGGTTAATTTGATTCTATTCAAACTGACTATAAGCCCAAAAGACAGGAAACAATATTAATATTAAGCTTTTCTATCTCGAAGTTTTTCAAAAGAAAATTTCCAAAAGAAAGAATGAACTGGCATAGGGAACACTTTCTTACAAGAGCACGTCTACAAACTCTCTTATTCAGAGTATCTGCTGTTAACATCGCAAAACATTTTCTCTCTGAATGGGGATCTCTGGCCCCCTCAGTCTGACAGCTCTTCCTCTCCCCTGTGACCCACCCTGGGAAGCAGTGAAGAAACTACTCCAAAGGTACTAACCGCTGTCAACTATAATCTCAGACATTCAGCTTCCTTATAACCAATCCTGGCAGCGAACCTCAGCCATGGTTCACTAGATGTGCATTTTCTGAAGACAATTAGTACACTAACCAGGCCCTCCAGTTACACAGTATTCAAGTAATACCGCTTTTGGTTATTTGTATTTTTACTTTACAAAGTAAACACAGTGATAGCAATCAGCAGAATGAAGACTTTGCTAGAAACCTTGAGTATGAAAAACTAAGAAAACCTCCATCACCAAGAGAGCTCATTCTTCAATACAATACACTTGTCTTTATAGAGCACAAATCCCAGTGCAACTGTTAGCTTATCTTAGTTTGTGTTTCAATGCTGGCCCTACATATTAGTTTACATGACATTAGATGCTTAGCATGGGTTTCTGCTAAAACTCTAAAACAGTCAGCCCTGAAAATGGTACGTTTTCTCCTTGGACCAAGGTCAGTGACCTCTCCTAGAGTCTTCTGTACAGAGTCAGAAGTCAATAAAAGATTCCATGACTGACTTTGCTGTATCCTTTTCCCAGGCAAACCCAGTACGTACCTAGTTAGGCTTTACCGGGGAAGCATTTACCATAGTGTTTAAAGTTCAATGACAAGGAACAGGGAGAAGAGAAGACACAGGAAAAGGCTGGCCGCTGTGCTGGGTGTTTACATAACACCATCTCATGTGAGCTTCCCTATGATGTGGTTATTCCCATTTATAAGTGAGCAGAGGCTGAGGAACTTGACTGGGGCCCTCCTGGCAGACTCTGAAGCCCATTCCCTTTTCATCTTACCACACTGTCTACACACATGCAAACACAGAGTACTGTTTCTTCTTGTAGAAAAAGGATCCCTTAGCAATACCTAGTATAGCAGAAAAAGCAAAGGAAATAAACCACTGGAGCATCGCACAGCAGCACACCACGGACAAGATGTCAGAATAATCGGGAATCCTAGGCAGCTGCCTAGTGAGCTAGAATGGTTCTCAGTCATCTTTGTTTTAACAAAGTACTAAGGGTTACACCCATCATCTCCAGCGTATCTTGTAAAGCGGAAGGTATCAGTGATTCCACTCAGCCTTCTTCCCCTCCTACATAACCCACTCATTAAGTCACCCAAATCTACGAGTCTGACACCACTGTGGATGAAACACAAACCTCCTTCCAACACTGACCTTGTAATCTGTTGTAAGTTTTACAAAACTCAAGGTACTCTGGGTGATGAGAAATTAATCTGCCTCTTCCTCTCCCTCAACTCCGTCTGGCAAGTCAGAGAGGGGCTTCCTCTGCGACCCCTCTGACCTGCCTCTCTGCGCACAAGGTTCTCTCCTTATGTCCTCCGCTAGGAGAGAGAGCTTACTACCAGCCAGTGCTCTGGTGTTCCTCTCACTAACTCACACAGTGGGGTCCCTCCAGACTCTCTCCTGAGGAGGCAGCTCCAGGGGATTGCTCGCACAACCATCTTCAAGATGGTGGAAGGGGCAGGGGCTGTGGTACCGAGGTCAAACGTGCCACCTCATGAATGAAACACTATCTTAGCTTTAAGTTGGTCTGGCACTTTCATTCTAAGGGTTTTTAAGGAACAAGCTCCTCTAACATTCTTCCTCTGGGTTATTTTTAGAATGGACTATAAAGTGGGCTATCCTTTTGGCTAGCATCCATTGCTTCAGTGAAGGAAAGAGGTATGATTAAAAACAACTCAACCACAGAATTCACAATAATACAGAAGGATTTCACGACAAAGCTGAGCAATCAAATTTAAATGAATTTCTCTTCCATTTCCTCCCAAAAGTAATTCATCTGAAAAATAAGGTAAAGCAAGCCCAGAAGCATTTCTCGATTCTCTATTTCCTGATTATTTACTTTTTCCAAATAACTCATAAAATTATCTGAAAACTGCCCCAGAACCACACACATACTAAAGGGAAGGAAAAAAGAGAGGACCATTTAAATTTCATTATTACGATGAGCATTAAAGGGTGCCAGTTTCCATCTGAATTACCACTACTTGCTAATGATTTGAAATGCCTAATTAAAAAAAAAAAAGTGGCTTAAAAATTACGTATGTACATCAAACTGTAAAGGCATTTGTTTCTTTGTGGGGAGAGGACGGATGTTCATCCACTTCTTACGTTCAACAGACATCACTCTCATCGCACGACGATCTTTGGTCCACCTAAGAAAAATGGAGTTCAGAAAAAACAAAGACACACTGGCAAAAGGCATAAAATATAAAGGGACAGGTACAAAGTCTGTACCTAAAGGACCAGAGATTTTTTTTTTCTCAACCCTTCTAAAAAAATGCCTTATGATGCTGTCATTTCATTTCCTGTTGATATTTGTAAACAAACATTCCCTACGAATCCTCAACAAAAGAATAGATAAAATACAAGAAAAACATTGAATTTTGTTGAATTCTTAGCTACTAGAACCTAAAAATCTCTGCCTATTTGCTTTGTAATTACTCCTAAATTATCTACTTTCCTCTGCTTGCTTCAAAGCCTTAATCTTTTATCACATGTATGATTTTACACCTATAAAACAGATCATAATGAAATAGGCATTGTTTCCGCACACACACACTACTTACGAATGCCTTGCCTTTGCACTACAGTATTTCCTGTTTTTGTCTGGTTCAATGACTTGCCCGTTTCTCAGACACTGAGCACACACAAATTTTATCTTCATATTAAGAGATCCAGGCATTATTTGATTGCCAAGTACCTTAAACAATTAAAAGATCAGTTTTAATTTTAACAGAAAACCAGTTTCTTAGAACAAAATACTGAATTGCCAGGCATTTTTTTTTTTTTTATAATAGCATACAATTTCTTTTCATCTGGTTTGATGATCTATTATATACACAATCTGGTAACTAAATTTCCAATTCACTCAAATGTAAGGTAATAAAAGCAGATTACAGATGCCAAACCTCAATTTATGAAAGTCAGCTTTGGAGTTAATGACTGTAATTTGGGGTGGGGCGGGGGGGTAGTGGATAAAGCAGTTTTGACTGGTAGAAAACAAAACTACAAATACAACGCATCTCCTTTATGCCCAGAATTCCCAAAGCCCAAGACCCCAATTGTTCTGCCAATTAAGCTGAATAAGAAAAGTACGTCCTATACTCTTGGCAGGTATTATGGGATGCCTAATTTTTTTTTACTATGACCAAAACTCAGAAAAAATTTTTTCACATGAAGAATTCCTCAACTCAGTAAACATTAAGAAAGTAACTGGACCGCAAGTGCGAACTGCCTGAGCCAACAACTAACATCCATTAGTTCGTTCTAGAAAGATCCCAAATGCAGAAAGTACACAAGAGAAAATACCTGAGCTCCAGGTACATTTGCTTCCAAATTTTGCCAGTATCGTTTAGATTCTTGAGCAATAGCATCATGTGAGATACCTGGGAAATGTACAAGCCTCCGTTAGGTTCTCTACGTGGAACAGTCCACCAATCAGATCACGGTCAGACTCAATTCCCTGCTCATCCCCATGCAGTGTATGTGGTCTATCGCCACGAAGGAATGAATGTCACATGGCTCTTTTTCAAACTAGAATTATTTCCAAATAGAGCTCTTGGTGCTTTCTGAGGAAATCGTTCTCCCTCACAAATCCAAACTACAATCACGACCTTGTACTGGCAATGAATCACATGAAACCATATTCGAAAGGGGCCACTCTAAAAATGAAAAGTAACTGCCCAGTTTAAAAGCTCAGGGCAAAATCAACCGGGGTGCCACATCCGGGTGATAGAGAGAGAAGGGACTCAGACTGTTTCCTCAAACCCGGACTGCTCCTGAGACGTGGCTCAGTCACACACACACACACTTACCTGTTTCATTCTGCAATATCCAGACTTTCAGTTCTACAAGACTGTGAGCATAAAAGCACTCATCTTCCCTTAAACAGCCATATCGAACCTCATGTCGACAGAGATCGAGCTGACACTGACCATGAAAAGAACGTATTTTGGAGTATTTTACAGTTGTTTCTCGCAAAATGTGAACAAGGCACCTAAGATGAAAACGGAGTGCCATGTTAATATTGTTCTGGCGTAGCTTACAAAAAACATACACATATGAAAATGTGAAGTTCTAAACTCAACATGCATTTTTAAATCTTTACCAGAAAAAAACAAACCATAGTATGCAACGGTTGGATGAACTGAAGAAGTGGGGAGGATAATCATATGTTAAGCCATAAAAATACCTAAATCCATGTCAGGCAAAGCTAAAAATCAACACATGCTTTTCTGTATTAAATAATCAATTTAATGATTCATTACAGAATTCCCAGCCAAATCTACTAAGACATTTTTAAATAGTCACTCTTCAAAACAACAACAAAAGGGGCAGGGGGTGAGGGGGTGTGCCTGGGCAGATGCCAGTCTGGTTTTATCTAGATCTAAGGAGAGACTCTACTTTGTTACTATAAAAATTAGAAGCTACCAACATACTTATTGTCTTCAAACTCGTGCTTTGTAACCGGGTGAGAACAAGAAGTAGAATTATCTTTATTTCTTTTACTGATCATTCTGGGCTTATGATCAAAACATTTCTGGAATAGAGAAAAAAAATTATCAAAAACATAATACAAACTATAACTTTTATACCCCGAATATGTCTTAGTTTCAATGTTATTACATACCTATACACTACATACTTATACCAATTAATATTCATCATGAAGTCTTAATATTTTTGTGGATAATAATAGGAGCTACCATTGCCGAATGAGTGCTTTATCATATGGCAGGACCTGTGCTAAGTGTGTACTTCATACTCCGGGCTTGCGAGTCAGAAACTATCAGCAATTTTACAGCAGAAAACAAGATTTGGAGATAGCACCTCACAAAGGAATATAAATTCTCCAAGATGCTCTTGCAGGAGTTTGAATACGGTAAGGTGGATCTTCCCACTGCCACCAAAGAAAGCCTCTCTGCTGAATGCCCCCTTTCGTTCCAGAGTCCAGACATCTATCTCTTCTTGGCAATAAGCAAATGTGCAGTGGCCCGAATATCTACATTCCTCCTCAGCAGCAACATCTAGAAAGACAGGGAATTAAAAGACATTAATAACAAGGGCCACTGTTTTTTCAAAGCCAATGAATATTAAACATGCTTAGGGCACCAACTGGATTTTTAGAACAATTCATGGAGAGCTGCAAACAATGATACCCATATTACTATCCAGGGACAGTGTTATTAACAACTGTTCAACAAAAAAACAAAAAAACCTCAGTGCCACAAATATAAATTGTTTTTTCTCCACACAGGAAAAAAGCCTTCATACTCTCATGGACTCTTCCAAAGTTTAGAAGTATCACTTAGGGACATTCCACGTTTGTTTGGAAGAAGAGGCCTAAAATAAAAATACTAAGCTCTCTCCAATGAAGCCTTAGTTCAGTTTCAGTGTTCCTATTCTGTGCAGACCAAATCAGAGAGCTTAAAACTTGAGACAGGTGCTATTTAAACCTTGGTCCCAGCCCCGATTCCATAAACTATACCCTAACCAAGAAGTTAAAAACACAGGTAAAAACAGTATGAAAAATACTAGTGTCTCAATCCAAGGAACCTGCTATTAACTCCATCTAAACATTTTTAGTGACAGTAATTCTGGAACCATTATAATAAATACAGCACATCATTTATCACTTATGTCATGTATACCAATTAAGAAATTACAGTACATACCTTTACATATATAATAAGGTCCTTCATAATTTGTTTTTGTTGGTCTTGGCCGTATTTTTTTCCATGATTTATCTTCAACATTCTTTATCCTACCAATTAAAATATCTTTCTTACATTTATGATCTATATTACCATGGTAAGTGAAATCCATTAACTTAGGGCCTGAAAAAGATGTAAAAAGGATTGCTCATATGCACAAAAAGTATCACTTAATTTTACAGACACATTTACAAGCAGATGTGGGCAGATGAATGTTGATTATTAAATCCACAAAAATCTCATTTTCATATCCCCAAATGTAAATAGACGATCAAAGTAACTTTTGCCTTTTATGCTGTTAGACAACACAAACTTCTACCACACCAGTCTTCCCAAAACATACACTCATTTCACCATTAGGATAGGAATTCTGATGGTTTATAAAGGTGAAGAACACTATTAAATATACAACTAGGAAAGAAAACAAATTGGGGGATAAATTGTGTTTCAGCTGAGAATAAATTCAGAATAAATTGTGTTTATATCACTTGACTTAGGGGTAAAGATAAGAAACAAAGCAACAGAGAGTCCTTAAATTTTTATAAACATTATATCATAGACCAGTCTTATAATGCTTTTTTTCTATTAAGAGTTCTTGCTCTATTTGAAAATGACCAAGTTCTTAAACATATATTCAGAACATAAAGAATTTCACAAAAATCCCAATAAGTTTCTAAAATCAGATAAATGTTCTATTCCATATGAATCTACAAATAAAATTATATCAAATAAGAACAGAGTCTTATTCTATTAGACTCCAAAGGCCCTAAATCAGTAAGTGTGGCTTCTTTAGAAAGAATTCAGATAGGAGTTAAAAAGTCACAAGAGCTGGTATTTGCCACATGTATTTACAAATCCCTAAGAACTCTTAGGTTGTTGACTAGTATCATCTACTGCTTTGTTTGGTCCTGACCTGATTTCATAAAACAGATTTGGCAAGCCGGTCTCAATTCATGGGTTCCTTCAAGGGGATGTCTCGGGGTCACTGACGAAGGTGGTTTTGTAACTGCACTTCCGAAAAAGTTTCCAAAGTCATTTCTAGGGTGACTTGAAATTCCCAGGAAACTCTCAGAAGCAAACAAACTGCCTGGTCCATTCATCTACAGGAAGAATTTAAAAAAACAAAACACAGCCAACAAATATTGCACTATCACTAAAGAAGTACAAATTTATCTGAAAATAAGCCATTCTTCACAGGCTGAAGTCACGTACTATTCTGTCCTTAATAAGCTTCTACTCAAAAAGCATTTCCACATTTTCCTCTCTTTGGGTATCTAGGCCCCTCCCCCTTTCTTCTGATCCTCGGAGTTGTTCAAAGTCACAGGCAATTATTCTGCTCCCTACTAAATACACTTTATATGCCCTGATCTTCTACAGTTGACCCTTGAACAACGTGGTAGGTGCACAGTCAAAATTTGAATATAACGTTTGACTCCCCAAAGATTTCAGTTGTCCCTCAGTACCCTTGGGGGATTGGTTCCAGGAACCCTGTGGACACCAAAATCCATGGATGCTCAAGTCCTGTATATAGATAGAATGGTGCAGATAAAGCAAGCAGTCGGCCCTCCGCAATTACAGACCCCAGCCTCAGATAGGAAACAGTACAAGTATTTAATGAAAAAGAAAAAAAGGACCCTTGAAGTTCAAACCCATGTGGTTCAAAGGTCAACTGTAGTTCCTTGTTTTGTTTACACTGTGCTAAAGCCTCTTATACTGTATGAGATAGTGATTAATTTGTTGTGACAGATCCGGCTTGAACACAGAGCATTTATTACTGGATATTCCAGAAGAGTCTTATTTTAACAATATTTCCCACAGCACACATAAAATTTCACGGAGACTGTCATGTTCGTTCAAATAACTCAATTACTTAAGTAAAAGACCTATTTTCAATTTAAGCGATGTATTTACAAAAGAGGAAGTGGCACTTACAAGTAAAAGGGAAGAATTACTGTTGTTAAGCGATGTTCCCTCTCTAGAAGTTGAGGTGGACAGATCTAAAATAATAAAAAAACTTCAACAGACCTTTTCATTCTAATCATGTAATAAGAACACCAGGGCTTAGCAGCTGACTATGGCTTCCCCACATTAGTTTTTCATCCCAGAGTGACATGCGAAGGAGGCTATGGAGTTGTTCCTTTGCTCTAGAAACCAAGGGCATAAAAAACCCCTTAGACAAAAAAAAAAAAATTAAATAAGCAATTTCAGAGATAGAAGTTCAGGCAGGGCCTACACCAAATGAGACTTCTAAAAAGACTAAGAAAATACTTCATATTCCAAATGGGAAAGGAGCCTCTCCTTTTGAAAATATAAAGCAGGAACTCACCACAACATTAAGGAAATGAGCAAGGTTGAATTACTGTCTTTTTCTTAATCTACCCCTCAATTATTTTCTCCTGCCCATGGGTCTCCCACAAATTCCAGTTTCTTAAGCTGTCAATCTTTAAATGAATTATTTTGATTTTTGTCCCTTAAACTATGCAACAATGCCTCAGAAATATGAAGATTTTTTTATCACTATTGTTGAAAGGATGTATTAATCCTAGGATTAGAGAAACAGGAGTCAGACCAAAAACACTCCACAATCCCTTATAAAAATAAGGCACAGCTGAATGAACTGCATGAATGCAGCCTAAAATAGACAGATCTAATTGTTGCCATTCTAGACACTGACCTCAAATTAGTCTTACATAAGCATTTCCCTAGTTCAGAATTTAAAAGGATAACCTGTCTTAGGATCCTTTAAGTTGGGGATCACCTTTCTTGGAAAAAAATGTTAAAAGTCATTTCACCTAAAACTACAGACACCCCGCTTAACAAAGTATCCTATAAAAAATCCAGTGCCACAAACATTCCTTCTCTCACTTCTTTGCTTCTTGATCTCCAGAACTGTCAAGTCCAGGTGAATTTAAAAGTGAAGGTTTCATTTTTACATTTTCAGCTACAACGAAAATAATTCAAGTACCAACTACCTAGAGTTAGTTAAATAACTGCCATACATAAATTGTCATTTTTGGAAAATTAACCACAATTATTTACATAAATGGCTCGATTCTTACCTCGTTTGGATTCATTCATTGAAAATGAATTTAAAGAAGAACAGAAATCTTCAAAGGAGGAGGTCAAAGGTGGATACAACTCTGAGAAGGAGGATGGAGAGGCATACCTCGCACCAATAGGCAAGGTGCCCAACAGAGAGGCCGAGAAGGGTATGCTAGGGGTGATGTTGGCTGTTGGATGGGGGCCTCTGACTAAAGCTGATGGCTAGAAAGGAAAAAAGATTGGATGACAATCCATGAAGCTCAGATCTAAGCTGGCTGAGCTGCTTTGAACATCAAAACAATATCCAAACAAATCGTTACATTCAGTAATTATGTTATATAACAAAGTTGAAATCAAAATCAAGGCATGGCAGAAGAACCTAAACCACAGAGTTTACTTCTTTTCAAGCCCACATTTTAAAAAGGCTCGAGGAATGGTAAGTCCTTAATCCATAAAACTTACTTTTCCTTAAATATCAAATACTTATTCTTTGACCCTTTCCATACATGCGATCCTAACAGAAATTGAAAACTGGCTAATTACTAGATGGAATGTTTCTTTTTTATTTAAAAAATGACCAATTTAGCCAGTTCACCACCGAAAGAGGACAAAAGTAATTTTCAAGATAAGAAACCTGAAATTTAGCCTATAGGCAATACTGAAAATACATAACAGGTTACATTACTATTTTTAAAAAATTAAGCCGGCCTTCAGAAGAAAGGAGTAACACTGAAATTTACCATAACAGTTTCATTAGTTTCCGGTGCGGAGTCAAGGAGCTCGTCTATTTCATCTCCCAGGACCATATCTCCGTCATCTAAAAAAGCTTCCGGCATGGTGAAGGGCAGCTTTCCCCCATTTGCCAACACGGTCAACGGCAGAGGGCTCTCTTCCACTTGCAGTGGCAAAACAGAAGTTAAGTGCATAATCGGAACTGAGGCCAGCTCACTTCCAACTTGGTGAGAAAAATTGGATGCAGGTATAGAAACAACAGGAACTGCTTCTTGCCTCGGAGTTAATAGATCTGTAACATGGATGGAAATGTGCCCGTTCATTTTCAGTGCACTTCCATAATACTAGTGTTAACAGACAATAATAGAGACAACGATGAGCTAAATGAAAATATGACAGCAATTATAAAAGGAAAAGAGATAATAGTAACAGCAATTCAAATAAAAGAGTAAAAGAATTATAATTCTAAAAATAATTTGTTTTACCCAGGAATAGAGACATTCACTTGAGAAAACAGTGCCTTTTTTCCCAGAATTTGGGGGAAGGCCACAGCCAGCGTTCAATGACGCTCACTGACATTATCGACAACACACGGGCACTTTCAGAAGCACAAAGATGGTTTTCGGAATCATTCTTGTTTTAATCCTGACAACCACACAGTAATCTTATTTGACAACACCATAATATGTACAAGGCCTAAAACTGGCACTTTTCAGATTTCAATGACATAGAGAAACATACCTGGCTCAATATCTTCCACAGAATAGGTCAAAGCCTAGAAATTAAACCAAACAATGAATCACTGTATTTTCAGGATTCTAAACTATAAAACTCACTCTAAAACAGCAATGCAGGTTTTCACAGAAATTTGACTCCCTTCCAATGAAGAGCCAAAAGCTAAATGGATCAGGTCTGTAAACCTTTGCAAGACGTGGTATTAAACGGTGCTAGTCTCTCAGCATCACCACTTGTTTCCTGTGGACCAGTATTTCTAAAGCACTAGCAGCACAGCGGTTGCAGAGGGACTAGTTGGCCACAACCCACAGTGGCCACTAGCACCCTCACAGCCCTAAGACTTATCTTTGGAAAAACAACAGCTTGTTAACTGTATCTATCCCCATGAATCCCAAAATAAGTATCTGGCCCCAAAACACTTTTTCTAACAAAACCTAACATCTACCAACCGTCTGCAGAATGCTCCATCAGACTTCAGGAAATGCTGGTTAAGAGTAAAAGATGTTGCTTAAGCTGTTTGTTTTCTTTTTAGAGGACAGGAAGTTCTGGCCAATTATGTGAGTGTGGAATAAAACAAGGTCTCAAAAATAGACACAAAGTAAAAATATGAAAAGCAGGACTGCTAATGCTCTGTCTTTTCTTCTTATTTTCTCTTTTTTTATGATTCTTACAGAAGTAGTAACTTTACCTTGCTAGCCTCATCCCCAGGAACCGCTTTTAATGAGAGCTGAAAGAAAACAGAGACACAAACTCAGAGCTGACTCCAAGTTACAAAATAGAATGAAAATACCTTAGGGAGACAACTCTGGCTTACCTCGGCTCTAACATATGCTTTTCTTATTTTAAATCCCAATTTCTGAGCTAATTCTTGGGTAAGTTTTATTACATGTTCATCCTGAAAAAGTGAGAATATATGATTAATAGAGGGTCCTATCTACTAACTGTGAAGAAGAACAGGCAGAAGTTATAAATTATATTCTGACAAGACACTTGCTTTATGAGCAATGACCCCAACTGAAGCAGGCTGCCAGCTGGCTGGAAAAATTAACTCTTCAAATGCCAAGTATCCATGTGGAAACAATACATGACCATGATGTAAACAAATGAACTAAAATACAAATGCCGTACCTGAGGCACTGCTAAGGAGCATTTTGCTACGGCATCGTAAGCCTCTTTGTATCTTCCCAAATTGCTCAGAGCCTTAGATTTCCGATACAGAGCTTTGCAGTTACTGGCATTTAAACTGAGCACTTTATCACAGTCTTCTACAACTCTATCATGGAAACCCTGGTGTGAGACGAAATAAAGTTAGCAATCAAACCAGTCATTTCTTGCACTGATGTCTTCCTGTAAATGCAAACACATTAAAATCCAGTCTCCTTTTAATCACAAAGGGTTAGCAGTATTATTTTTCTTCTTAAAATTATTTTCATTATGAAATTTCAAATATATGAAAGGAGGAAGAGTATCATGAATACCCACGTACCAACCACCCAGATCAGACAAATGTTAACATCTGCCCATAAAGGCCTCAGGTATTCTAGAACTGAAACTTTCTAGACATGGCTGATGCCTGCCACGTCCCTCTACTACACCAGTTTCTTCCCTTCCGTAGTTACCCCTTGGTGGAGCTCATGAAAATGTCAAGTGCAAATGTAACTCCCAAACAGCTCGGTAATGAGGAACACATAGAACACAAAACAAATCATCAATGAATGCTCATTAATGAAGAACTAAGTAAAAGCATGGACTCCTTCATTAATTAAATTCCCAGTTATGTTTTACTGAATGTCCGTAGTAAAAATTATATGAACACTGAAATATTGCATATTAAGCTCAGATACATGAAAGCTCGTTAATTATTTTGAAAGCTAACTAGTATTTTGTGCTAAAAAAAGCTCCCGAGAGGACAAACTAAATCTTGACTAAGAAGTGAACCATCAACACAGGAACCTGATAAATGTACCAGGTCAGACAATTAATTTCGTGAACTCATCCTAGAAAAAGTTCTAAATACCTCATTGCTGATTATCACTACGGTCACCTTTGACGTACTCTCTTTGGGAAGCTTTGCACCGATGCCACCACCTAGTCCACCCTTCAAAGCAATTTTGGAATTCTTTCTGGAATGGCCATCAGAACTGTCATTGTACCCAAAATCTGACAATTAAGTCTGTGAACTGGCCACCATGCGCTTATGTTGGCAGCGCTGTACAAACAACTCGGGAAGGGGTCATAACCTTGGCAAGCTCTCCGATTAAAGGTGATGGTAGAGATATTCAGCAAAGAGGTATATAGCACTTTTTCTGGGATGAGTTCGTGAAATTAACTGTCTAACCTCGTACTGTTCTCTGAACACCTGTTTCTCTCTGGGCTGGAGTTTTATAAACCACACCCCCCACAAAGCCATGCATAAATGGGGATCTCCAACTAAGAATGGGGACCAGTAACTAAGAAACAAATAACTTTTAAAATCCCTAAATAGTTATCCAAAGCTGTTGAAAGCTTCAGGCCACAATGAAAGCAGTTAATAACATCTTGCTTAAAAACTGAAATTAAAAAATTGACGTTGATTAATGTACTATATTACTGGAAACATTATTTTCCACTGGAAACATGATTTTAAAAACCACAACTCACCATATTAGAAAAGCAAGCAATACGATTTATAAGTAGTTTTTCAATTATTTCTTTAGGGATTATAATGTCTTCAGACTTTGCATAATCAGCTATATTCAAAGCTTCTGTGTACTGGCTTATTGAGCCATTCCAATCACGTTCCCGATAAACATCATTTCCTTCATTAAAAAGATTTCTCACAAGAGCATGTAAATATACCTAAAAGAAAAAAGTTACCACTTGAAATCCTTTAAGGAACAAGTTGAAGTATAAGGAAGTTTTAATTTTTGTACCTAAAACTTCAGAGGAAATAATCTGACAGAGCAACAAGCACTGTTGTAAGAAACAGTGACATCCTGGCCAAGTCGCTGCTATCTCAGCTAAGGCTTCATCTTGCTTGTTTTTTCAAGGAAAAAATTCAACTTTTCATTATTAAGGAAAGTGCAGCAAAAGTCCCTTGTAAATATCTGCCCGCACCTCCAACTCTGTACCTGGGATGAATTCCTACAACGGGAAGCTCTAGGTCAAAGAGAATGAGAATTTTAATGCTCCTCATATTTCTAAATTGCCTTTCAAAAAACAACGAATACTTCTAGTGATGTCCTCCATAGCACCCCCACCAAAACTGGGGAGCACATGCACACCAGTGTGTCCGAACATGCAATCTCTACCAATTCCTAGGTGAAAAACGGTATCCTTTTTATTTACATGTCTTTGATTAGCTTCTTTTTTTTTTTTTTTTTTTTTTTTTTTTTTTTTTTTTTTTTTTTTTTTTTTTTTTTTTTTTTTTTTTTTTTTTTTTTTTTTTTTTT